>JBCJKH010034005.1:0-21091 GCA_039877255.1 Loriculus beryllinus
TCCCCAGCATCCCTATAGGCCCCCTTCAGATACTGGAAGCTGCTATGAGGTCTCCACGCAGCCTTCTCTTCTCCAGGATGAACAGCCCCAACTTTCCCGCCTGTCTTCATACAGGAGATGCTTCAGGCCCCTGATCATCCTGGTGGCCTCCTCTGGACTTGTTCCAACAGTTCCATGTTCTTTTTATGCTGAGAACACCAGAACTGCACACAGTGCTCCAGGTGAGGTCTCACGAGAGCAGAGTAGAGAGGCGGGATCAGGTCTGCTAGGTCAAAGATATACATCTACATGTATGTAAGTGTTTGTAAATAAAAAATTGGGTTTCACCCTCATTTTAACCAAAGATAGGAAAAGTAGTAATTATAACTTAAACAGCATTGATGCAAAATAACAACAGTATTTTGGTTATCTGATCTTATCTTCCCTTTGAAGGTCTGGCTTGCACAATGATTACAGCTAACTCTGCAGAGGCAGAGAGATAGCTTAATATTGCTCATAAAGGTTATCACCTCAATGCTTCTCATCATAGCCACGCTGTTGTTAATAACCCAAGCTTGAGTTTAACCAGGAATACTTATCTTCAATATATATTTCCTGCTTCCATGTATTTCAGGGAAAGGCATTGAATTTATTGGCAAGACGGACAAACAAAAACAGGCTCTCCCGAGATGTTAAGCACATATAAAAATCCAGATGTTTCCAGCATCAGGATTTTTTTTCCTTTCTTTGGTCTCTGTTTTCCTGCCAGGCCCACAGGAAAGTACTCCCAGAATGAAACCGCTCTCCAATGGTTGCTTTGAGGAGCAAACTCCACAAACAAGAAAAAACAAACAGTCAAAATCAAGCGTTTTCTTCCTTTCTCATTTGTTCAGCGGCTGCTGCTGAGACCCAGGCTCATACCTGGGGTAAAAGGTTTTCCTGTTTCTCCCAAGGCCTCGTTTGTGTGACCTGGGGACTTCTAAGGGTGGGAAAGGGGGGGGCGCAAAGGGGAGGTCTCATCTTGCAGATCCTTCCTGCAAGACGTCTGAGTGATGACTGCTTATTGATCCTGAGCCTGTGTGTGGTGGTGGAGATAAAGTCGTGTTTGTTACACATCTCCCTGTGGCCAGGGCATCCTTATCTCTGCTGCAAACTGGGGGGCGATATGGCTTCTGCGGGTGCTGAGGGAGGCTGGGGAGGGAAAAGACCTTGTACTAAGGAATTTCCCTTATTATCTGATTAATCTTTAGGACTTCCCTGCCTTCCTTCCCCTCGTCTTACAATCACACTGTGTACGGGCCTGGAGGACTCCAGGGAATTTGAAGGACATGCTGATTTATTCATTGTTGCATTACTACATTAATGAAGGGCAGTATTCTTTCCAACTCGGTGGGTTCTCTAGACTTGATAAAACTCACATAAAAACACTGGGAGGATTCCTCTGCTGCATTGCTGCTTCTCCTCTGCTTTATTAAATAGCTGCTGCATTAGACTCTCTGCAAAATATTAGTGCAATTACTGATTTGCATTTATATCAGTTTGATAGTGACCTGTGATAAAAGAATGATACTATAGCATCTTGCTGATGCTACTTTTCTTCTCCAAGTATTATTTCTCAATATCTCACTCCTTCCTGACCTAGCAGTAATGATGTCAATGAAAACTTTTCTTTTGATGTGAGAGGGAGCAGGAAAAAACTCACCCTTAGATTCCTTACACAAGCCTGGCTCTCTTTAAAGTGACTGGAAAAAATCTATGTGTCCAGTTTGTATATGGAAATTATGTTGATTGTCCCTTCTGGCTGTTACCAAAAAATAAAATAAAAAAAAAAAACCAACAAACCAGCAAGCAAAATAATTCAGAAAAGAGAGTGTAAGTCCAACAAAGAATATTTTATCAGTGTATTAAATCAGTACCGTGTATTCCATGGTTCTGTTTACTGCACAGTAAGGAAACTCATTTTCAATGAAGGATAACAAAGTTAATCCTGTCCTGTTTTCTTTTGCTCACTAAATGAGCAGAAGGACAAGTGTTTGTTAATTGTACGTACAGAAAATGCACGTGCAGAGCTCAGTTTAATTCCCTAAGTTTCAAAGATTCCAAGAAATCCAGTTAAAATCAGAGGGAGAGAGAGGAAATAGGAAATTCCTTCTCTCTTTTTTTTTTTCCCTTTTTTACCAAAAGTTTTTTAGATTGCTATGGAAAACGTGAAGGTTGAAATGTTGAAACTTTCCTTCAGCTACAGTCTGTAAATCTGGGATTTTCTGTCAGTTCAACGTATCCTGTTTCACTGAGCTCTGGCAAGTTCACTGATGGGCGAAATGTCTTTATTACAGAGGGAATTGTTTGCTCTGTCACTATCAGTTGTGCTAATAGCAACTCTCAAAACATTGTTACGATCCAACTTTTCAGCCAAGTTTCTTCTGGAAGAGCAAAAACAGGTTCTCCACAGGCATGTGGCTGCTGCCTACCATTGGGCTTACCAGAGACAAACAATGGCCATGTTACCTGACAAAATGTATGTATTCTGCTAAGCAGACCTGTCCACTTTTAAAGGTCTCTTCAAGTCAAAGACCATGATTTGCTCTCCGAGCAGTCACCGGATGCTGAGACAGCCCTCTTTGCATTTCTGTTACTTCTGTGTCCAAGCACAGCATATCACACACAACCAGCAAAACTGATATTTGCAGAACTGGGTGTTTCAACACAAGACTCTGAAGCCAGCAGTTGAGGAAAGTCATTTTCCAGCTGAGTCACCCTCTGCTCATCAGCTACCAGTGGGTGCTGCTGCATGCTCTGCCCCTCAGAGAACCAGATCACTGCTCAGTCTGTTGCAGCAGAAGAGTAGCTGGCAATCTTAGTCACCTCCCCATTAAAGTCTTGTCCACACATCATCAGTGAATGACTTGATCCTTTGCTGCTTTTACAACAGGAACTCTTCTCTCATCACTTCCCAGCGTGTCACAGCAGAACAGAGCTATGACCCATCCTCCCATATTTGCCCTTCTGAGGCACAAAATGCTCTTTCAAATGCACAGTCCCATTTGGGGTTTCTTTCCTAAGACCCGATCCAGCTGCCATCTCTTGTGCTCTCTTTGTTGACCAAGGCACTGGAAATTTCACTTCTCTCAGCCATGGGTACACAGTCACCAGTATCTATCTCTTTCCTCAGGAAAGGGGATCCAGATCTTCCGGAGGCTGAGAGACAGGATAGTATGGCTTTCAATGGTGCTGCTTCTCATCAGCACATCTACACTATTCTCCGTAAGCCAACTGGAGGGGAAAGGTCCCTATGTTGCCCGGGTCACTTCCCGCAAATCAATTTTTTGTGTGTTTATTAAGCATGTAACTAGTCTAGGCCATTAAAGATGTGTGATTTCTTTGTGATCACTCCTAAACATGCTCAAGAAATAGCCTCTGCAGAGAGAGGTTGGAACTCAATCTCTTTAAGCATACAGTCAAACCAAATACCCAGAGACTGGTCTCTGTCTCTGCAGAGATGTGCTGGGTGGATGTTTTCGTTAAGCACTTCATGCCTTCATAGATGTACAGACCCCTTTACCCTTCCCCTCGACTTTGCTACTTTTTGCCAAGCTCATCTAAGCTTTTCACTCAGCCAGTGGAGGAGATAAACCCACCCTCTCTGTGATTCTACAGGTCCTACTTGGATTCCCTCAGGGACAAGCTCATACATTCTCACTATCAAGAAATGCTGAAAGGAAACAGCTAATTGCCAAACCCTTTGGCTGACCAAGACTTGGCTTGTCCATGGAGGCAGCAGCCACATTCAGCTGGATATGAGAAAGGGAATAATTCCTCCTACACACCCAAAGACCACACTCTGACTTGGTGAGCAAAAGGCAAATATGGGCACTTGGGAGAAGTGCATGGAGACCACCATATCCAGAGTGAGAATCAAAGCCACACTGTGGGTGGAAGCTGGAAGACAAGTAAGAGGGGAGAGAGAGAAAAGCACAACAGAAGAGTAAGAGAGGGAGAAGAGTTCATAAAATCATTTTCTAAGAACCTTTTTATTCCCTTCTTGCTGACTATTGGCACTGCAGATGACACAGGCATTTGGCAAGGCTCTGCCTCTGGGATGCACACAACAGGGACCTACCCCATGCACTGCACACACTGCAGTCCTCCCACCCACAGAACCTCTCCAGAGCCCTTTCTGGGTTTATTTTAGCTTGGAAACCCACCATGCCTCTGATGTCATCCCCACTGGGGCTTGAATTTATTTCAAATTGACTGGTCCAGCCCAAAAAAGCCCTTCCTTTTGTGTATATGAGGTATATCTATGGTTCATTAAACAACACACAGGACTGAAGTGGCTAGAGACTGAGTGATAAACTGGTGCCAACTATTTATACAATTGGTTCAGAAAAGGGATTTTTATTGATTGAGTGCATAATTTTTTCCCATTATGCTTTTGGGGCTACTTAAATCAAGTCTGTTTGTGGCTCCACATACTGCACAGAACTCAAGCATGTAGACTGAGGGAAAATTGAGAGTGAAGCCAATTAATATATACAGTCTCGTGCTTATTAGTTACCTTTTGAAACTACTGCAGTTGCTTTAAAAAGGAGACTCAAGGCTCAGTCGTACAAACATTCTGCTGTGAAACCATTCACATTCCAGGAGTGAATTATGAGTTTTACTTGCATGAAAACTCCATAGAAGCAATAGCAACTGATGAAGCATTTCAGTACATCTGTTTTATCATCAAACAGAAAGAATATGAGAACATTTTAATGCCCATAAGAGCCTTAGTCAATAAGAAGTGGATGCTTTGTGCCAGCAAGGATAAAGACCTCCTCTATAGCTCTTGTCTATGACTGGGCTTTGAACTTCAAAAGGAACCAGTGCCGATAAACAGGAAACAATAGATTATAGTTTGCAGATTCCATTAAATTGTTTTCTCGGCTTTTTGTTGTTGTTATTTTTATGTTTTAGGCCGTGGAAAATAGAATGTTTCATCAAAGCTGAGGTTACATTTTGTTTATTTGTTGCAGGTATTTTTGCACTTTTCATTGCAAGCTACTACAACTGAAAGAAACATGGGTTGGCACAAAAAGGGGAGGAGGAATGAGCACTACACTGGAAGAAATGTTAGCCAATAATTAGAATTCAGTGGTACTGTAAATCCTAATGGAAACAACAATGTGTCTTTGTGTACAATTAACTCTGGGCTCCAGTTCATGATAAAAATTCTAGCTTGTAAAAAGCCTTGACCTCAATACCAGCAGTGTAACAGAGGTTCACAGATCTGGCTTTCAATAAATAAGTAAATAAACTAAAACTTTCACAGAGGGGGAGCAAATAATAGCTGGACTTGGCCCCCTAAATGTGCTCCAATTATTCAGGATGGTTGAAGATAAGAAAATACAGCAGTAGCAAGGGGAAAACAGTCCCATCACTTGAAGAGAAGTGCAAAATGTTGTTTGATGTCTAGAGAGAAAATTCACCCTCCCCCTCTTGTTATCCCAATCACACATTCCGTGGGGCACCCTGCGTGTGAACAGTAAAGTCCTGGAAAATCTTTATTATTATTAGTGTAGTACTTTTTTATTGTTAACAAAGCAGACAAAACGAGTTGTTCATTACAGTGAGTGACTGACAGGGAAACATGGAGGACTATTCATTAAGTAATTACTACTTTTAGGCAGAAAAAGTTACTGTACTTTAAAGAGGGGAAAAACATTACAAAATCAAATTGTCTATTCTTTTTTTGGTGGATGTGTATGGAGGGAGTAATGTCACATGGAAAAGACAGTTCTACAAATGTCAATCAGTTTGACAAGCAATAATCAACTTTAGGATAAGGACGTAGTCTGTGGGTAGAGTACCTCAGAGCACACTACCCTAGTTACCGTGCAGTGTAATGGGGGTAGAGCAGGAGTTGTCCAGGACAGTTTATCTATGGCTTATCTGCAAACCTGTAGAAAGAGGAGGATCAAACCTCGTACTGTTTTCTAACCAGCTATAGTTCAATTTGCAGAGGACGTATTTTGTTTCCCACTACTTCTACAGAAGGAAAACACAATGCCTGATGGGAGGGCAATGAATTAAAAAGGATATTTTGGAAATACCTTTTGTCAGAGCTCAGACAGGCTGGGTTCATACCTGAGCCTGGTGTGTTTGCTTATAGCAGTGAGTTCAGCAGATGTAACAGGTAATGCCTTCAAAGATGGTGCGAAACAAGATTGCCAAAAACATTTTAGTGTCTGAAGCCTTCAAATCCCAGTGTAATGCTTGCTCCTGAATCCCCTTGTTTGTCCCCATTCATACATCTAATTTTTTGCAATTATTAAAATGGCCAAAGAACCCACATTTAACCATCTGAGGGCTAAAATATCAGCAACGCCTGTGTCACTTCTTTGCATCGAAAAGTAGGAGGAGGGCTGTTCACCACCCTGGCACTGTGCATCAGTAACAAAGTGAGCAAAAGGGAGCTATGACTTTGTTCTGAGAGTGACTGACATTCCTTTGGTTCCAATAAGATGCTTGGATCGCAAGGCTATTTATTAGGTGCTTAAAATACCTATTAAACAAAGAGTGATGTGATCTCTATGCTTGTGGAAAGCTATAAAAAGAAACAGTTCTGCATTTCAACCACTATCTTTTTATCCTTAACCATAGATACGTTTAGTATGGAACTTGCTTGTGTACAGTGGAGTGTGTTTGGCTCTTGGTATCTGGATGGCTTAAAGAAGGAACAGAGCAGCCTCCAACAGCAGTGGCTGTTCACGGTAAAACTTAAAGAAAGCTTAAAATGAGTGGAAGTGTGGGAAAATAGGATTTGTACAAATAATCTTTACAGTAAAGAACTCTATCTGCTCTGGCCTTGTGCACTTGAATGTATTTTACGCTGCACTGGGGCATATAGCCGTACATCCATTCCTATATACTGAGAAATTGCTTGAAAACTTTAAGTCCCAGACTTTTGTATGCCTACACAAATCCTTACAGTGTCACTTAAATCCATTCTCACCTCAGCTGCGAACAAACATTGAAGCTAGTGGGATTCCTCAGGAGAATCATTTCCAAGGAGAAATGTCATTGACATTTGGTCCACTTTAGGCGAACAGGAACACACGCCATCACGTCCCAGACGGTTGCGTATGCTGAGAGCCAGTGACAACCAATGGCAAAACTCTTACAGATCCCGGTGGAGCAACAGCAAGTCCTTAATCCCTGTGTTGTTTCCAAGCTTCATGTTTTGAAATTGCCATAATTAAATTCTAAAGACTGAGAAAGCACCAACCAAGTTGCCAAGTTTATGTCAAGCTTTATCAGCTGATCTCATCATAATCCAGTAAATAGCATATCATGAACATCAAATCTAATTAAATCCTCTTGAGATGTGGGTTAAAAAACAGACACAAACAAAAATCAAACATTTAAAACCTGCCATTGTACAGAATTAATCCACAGGGAGAAGTGAATTTCCTTGAAATCTGGACAAATAAGTTTCCAATGCTCTCCTTTCCCCTGTGGCTAACACTCTCTCTGGAAAATGCAGTTACTGGGATTTTGCTTTCAACATTGATTGCATGAAATGCACCTCTAAAGTCTGTCTGTTGACCAGAATACGGGATGAGGCAGAGTAAAGGAGACATATTTTATTTATGCATTTATCTCCAGTATTCTCAGCAGTACTTTAGGTGCTGTCCATATGTAAAAGAATGATCTCTAACTATGGGAAGCACAATAAAAAATGCTCTAATGTGAACTCCAAAAGGCAGCAGTGAGTTTTTTGTTCTTATGCCTGTCTCTTGATCATCACATTATCTGCCAGGCACCTTTCAGAACATATCTCAAAAGTATCATAAGTGTCCCTGTGTGTGCATTTGCCCTTAGGGCTACACCTATGCTGTTAGCAAATTAAACAGTGGCAGGTAATATTCCCAGGCATTAGAATTTGACAGTCTGTATAGTTAAATTCCTAGAACCTGCCCTGGCACATTTTTGGCCTGGATCAATTAACATTCTCCCACACACGTCCCCGGAATTAAGGAGTTAGCACAGCCAAAGACCATTCCCAAGAGATGCTGGATGTTCAGTTGTCCTGTGTGGTAACTAGAGGATCATAATAATATGGACATGGCTCATTCCGGTTAGCTGACCTCACTGACAGAGAACGGCCCTAATGACACTTAATTTTCTAATAAGATCTGTTGCCTGCTTGCCTATGTCATAGCCCACATCTGCTATGTCCTCAGTCTGGGTACTTTGTAAGAGTGCTCTACCCTGAAGCCAGATCACATCAGGGCTTTATGAAATGTCAGTTCAGGAATTTTTTTGTTGGATGACTTTATGAGCTACAACTCTTCTACACTTGGGCATGAGCTGCTCTCAAATCCAACCTTTCCAATAAGTTGCATTAGGTTACAGCAGAGCTGAACGTGGTAAGTGGGCTTGATGGTATGGCTGGTATGTTGTGATCATTCAAAACCTCATAACAATGAAGACAGATGAAGAGCTCAGCCCTTGTTTCCACAGAGTAACCTCTCAAATTTACATCCCCACCAAGCCTTAGCTGTAAGGGCCCTTCTGCTTCCATCCGTAGGGAGGAGTGGACCCAAGACACTTGTGTTGCAATACTACAGTCCACTTAAATACTGTGTAGGGCTATGGGGAAGGTTTCCTGACTGCTGGTGTTTGCAGATCCCTAAAGGTGAGGAATAAGAAGAAAAAATAAAAAATTCAGTCAAGAAAACTGCAGTTTGTACCTGTGGCAGGTAAGAAGTGCTTAAAGCAGGACTTTCCTTCCCTGTTCACTGACTCCATTCTTCAAAATACATTGATTTGGGTTGCAGAATATGAATTTACCTGCCTTTTTCTCCTTGGAAATGATTTAGCACTGATGTTGTCCAAAAGTTGCAATTTGTGATGCTTTGTGACTTCCGTGGTCCTTACCTCCCTCTCCACGTGTCACTCACAGCGCAGTGAGTGCTTCTGCAGACCATGTCGTAGAAGACATCACTTTCAGTGTGTCCATTAGTGTAGTGCACCTTTAATTTACCCTTTTTTCCATGAGGTCTGAAGCTCACTATGCAAAGGCAGCTTCAAAATGAGATGTTGCCAAGCTTGTTTGCAGAGAGCTAATGACAGAGCAAGAAAGACAACTAAGGGGAAGGAAAATTAATTCACCCGGTCATTTGGCATGGAAAGAATACACGTTTCCCTTCTTTCTACAGTTTCACTTTATGTCCAGATGGAAAGGTCTACTGTGTTCAGTACAAATGAAATTGCTTGTGTTGAGTTTCAGAAGAGCTAGAAAAGTCACTGACCTGTGATGTCTTTTAAGCAAGATAATATTTAATAGTTTTAAAAGGAAGGGAACTTTAATCTTTGAAGATTGGAGGTTATCACAGCAAAATATGTTATCTGTCAATTTTATTAATAGCAAAAAAACTCCAATACCACCTAGCTAAATTCAGTTCACGGTGTTAGCTGATCACTATTTGCTGACTTGTTCTTAGGACCTCTGGTTAGTTAGCATGAAGTCACTTATATCTGTGCATCCATACCTTCACTGCCTTCAGTTCCCATAACTTTAAGTGCCATGACAAGGACACAGGATGAGAACTATACCTTGGCACTTCTTTCTCTGTTGCAGCTTTGATGCTGGCACAGGTTCTTCTTTTTCTCAAAGATATCCTTCTTCCTTCTGCCAGCAATGCCTTAATCTGTGGATACATGCTTGAGAACTAAGGGGCATGTCCCAAGTATTTCAACATCTTTTTGATTCTTTTTTGTACATACAGTTGTTGGTGGTTATATTTTTCTGTTCAATGCACAGGATATTTTACTTCTTTCCAGGTGATTGAATTATTGCCTAACATGCTGGTTGGTCTCCATGTCTGAAAACACAGTCAGCACTGAAGTTTTACTTAAGCTGTTAATTTTCTCTCCAAGCTTTGGAGTTGATGCCCCTTCTCAAATGCACTTGTTGGAACTCATTCTTGCACTTCATTTAGAAGTAGATTTAGATGCCCTACCCAAGACTTTCCAATTGCTCCTGTAAGGATCCACTGACTGCAGGCACTATGCTCTGTGAAAGCAAACTCAAAGTGGCACCTGAGGCAAGGTTCACTTCCCTTTCACTTCACTTACCTGGAGAAGTATCCTTGGGGCTAGTTGTGGATGATCCAACTGACACTGGAAAAGGAGGGGAGAGATCCTGGGTGTATCCTCTGTCGCTTAGCCCTGGCACCCAGTGCTATGCCTAGCAGCCTTCTCTTATGACCAGTTTAGGGCAGACACAGTGGCCCTGGGCTCTTCCTGCAAGGGACCAGGTACTGCTTCAAGCAGAAGCAGCTGGGATTTGCCAGCTCATAGAGCTTGGGCTGAGTTGTGGCTGCCTTTAAAGAAAATACCAACATTAGGTCCTGGCTTCAGGCTACCCTTAGGGTCTTCTATCTTAGCCAGGTGTAGACATAAACTTTGGCCCAAGGTAGAGCAGCATTTGCTTCCCTTGGATACTCTGGACAGATTCACAGGCGACAGCATGAAACATGCCAGAGAATATGGCTGCTCACCTCTCATGCCCACCTAAAAGTAAGACATCTGTGATGTGCCAGCATGAAAAAAAGCCTGCCCTATGAACATAAAGCTTGAAAAAACAACACTCTTATCCAGTAACTCCAGCATGCTTTCCTGTAGCCAAATTTCTCCTGTAGCCAAAATATAAGAGCTTTAATGGCCAATGATCTCTCCTCTGTCTTGCAAAGCTCCTATATGGTTTAACCTTGGTGGTCATTCCTGATTAAGAGAAGCCCAGTAAGGACTGGAAGAATGGGATGGAAGGACATCACTTCCAAAGAATCTTTAGTCAATAGAAAAGCTCAGTCCTGTTGAAGTGTTTTACTTTGCATAGAGATTACACAGAGTATGGAAGTCCTGGTACTTCAACCCTCTGCAAAGACTTTCATGCTCTTCATGTCTATCTCATTCTCCATTCGTACGCTACAGTAACAGCCAATTCACCCTTTTAGTGCTATATACTTCAGATCTAATCTGTATTTCCTTTGGTTAGCACTTCCTTCCTCACCCCTCTTCTCTGCCTTCCCCTCTTCCTTCTTCCTGTTTATATTCTGGTTTTGTCTTCGTGCCCTGGCTGATGCCAGCAGCCACCAAACAGTGTGTGCTCTGAATCCTCTTCCCTTCTCCCAAGAAATGATAGCTGGGATTGGACAAACATGGTGAACAGCACTGAAATATTGCAGAGTGCTGCTTTGCAGGCTGCTCAACTCTGCGACAACTCAGGGCTGCAAAGTGGTGGCATTTCTCCAGCATTTCTTCCATTAAGGCCACTGTTGCTATCTGATACCAACATCCCTTCAGGGTAGGGGCATTAATCACATTTAAAAAGTCATTATCCCAAGACTGATATAACCACAAGAGGCAAAGGCCAAGAGAAAGAAATTATATTGTTCTTTCTTTTGAAAAGCAGACAGTTTAAGAGATACTGGAAGACTGTATTATTCAGTCCCACTGTTCCTTGGCAGTTTTGACTGCAAATGCCTAACTCCAGTCCATCTAGCAGAGCCAGCCATATCAGGGTTTCCAAATAACCTGAGCAAGTGAGGGGACTGTCCTGCTCAATCCAGCTCATAACTGCACTTCTGAGACTGCCCGTTGATCAGTTGCAGTACACTGAGGTACTATGAAGAAATGAGAACCAGAGTTCTTTTAGTTAACAACACCAATTGAATCATATTCTAACAGTCTAGTACTAAGATACATATCTCTATCTACTAGACCACTAAGGAAAGACATAACATACGTAACAGGTAATACAGTCCCAGAGACACCTTGCTGTAGCTTTACAAGATGAAGTTACAAACACTCAATGGAGTTTTCTAAAATAGAATTGCAAGAGACTGCTGACTGCTGTTCAGAAAAAAAATACATATATATGTATATATATTTGAATGACTGGTCTGGGGTATATTAAGGTTGCCTGCCAGAAGTCATCATATCTTGTTGACTAGCATCTCATGGATGTCTCTCTGCAGTGGACCATGGCCACAGCCATGGAAACCTGCACAGCCATGGAGACCTGCACACGGGTTGCGAGGACCTAGCATAGACAACCCTGTTCCAAGGACAGATGTCCCATTTGAGCTGAAGAAAACCCTGGGGTACAACCCAAGGTTAAATCTGGGTGATGGTGGCAGTAGAGGGCAGTAGTGTACATCACCCCTAATGCTTACAGAACCAAGGTGGTCCTGCTTGACACTGACCATTTCCTGATGGCCTAAGGAACAAGATTGGTAGCAGTTCGTTCACCCTCCAGAGGCCCAGAAAACACTGCCATTTGATTCATGTTTTCTCTTCGTGCAGTCATCAGCATTTCCCAAAACTGAAGGCAAGACCCCATTCTCCAGTGAAGACTGAGGGTTTGGGTGTATGTCAGCAATCACTGGAGAGCATAAAGCCTCTGCAATTAGAAGCTTTCACCACGCTCACATGATGCTGAGCAATTGTAGATGCAGGGACTTATTCTGGTGTCTGCCTGGACACCTGAGCTTTTCTGACTGAAATGAAAAGGCAACAGCCAAGGGCTACCCATGTAAATGCAATGACAGATCCAGGCTGAAAAACAAAGGACAGGGAAATGAAAGGCAAAGCTGATGAGCTTTTTTCAGTATTAGCCCCTGTCATTCACTTTACCCTCCCGAGAAGATTTAAGGCCTCAGTGACAGCTGTCAATCTTGCCTCCCCTGCAAGAGGGGGGTGGTTTAGGTCAGCCCTTAAGTGGTATATCCAGAGAACATGGCAGAGGCGATTGTCTTTTGGTTTTTGTTAAAGTAATAAAAGAAGATCGTGTGTCTTTAACCTTCAGGATAACCTTGTTTCAGTCTGGTTCTCATTGCTGGACTGCTCCTTGATGAGCTTTTTATGCCTGATTAATTAGTACACTGAAGGTAAGGGGGGGGGGGGGGCGGGGCTGCTCTGTTTAGCAGCTTGTGCCTCCTTCTAACTAATGCAGCACCCAGCATTACAGCTCCAGAGGGTCTGCAGTTGTCTCATGTGTTGTGGGCTACCATTACTTCTTACTTTCTGATTGCGTGCTTCCTATTGATTTAACCACATTTATTGAGGGCTAGCTGGAGACAAGATTAATCTGAGTTTGCAGGTTTGATTTCTCCACTATCACAAAACTTTTTAAAGAAAAAAATGCAGATGCAGGAGTGAATGGTTCAGATTTATGGAGCATTACCTTCCAAAAAGCCACTTTTACAGTGTTATTGATGACAAATCATACTGGGTTTAAGAAGAGATCTTTGAATATGCCATTATAGCCAGTGTGTGTGCAATGAAGAAAACAGGAAAAGCACTTTTTGTGGTCCTTTTTTTTTTAGAAATATGAACCATTAATAATAGAACTTACACTAAGTTATTTAGTGTCCCAGTTTTTTCATGGGGGTGGGGAGGAAATACTGCCCCTCTTGATAAATCACTTCCAGCTCTGCCAGTAGAGAACCGGGTACAAGCTAAGCAGTATTACTGAGGATAAAAATAAAGGCAGCTTTTTGCTCAAATAGGTGTTTTTGCTAAAACTGGAAAAAGGACAACTGAAAATTAGATGCAAATGTACAGAAGAAGTGTTTGGCTACTAGAGCCAGGGCAGATGGAGGCTTAGTAACTTTGCCACTCTCTAGAATCATAGAGTAATAGTATCCCAGACATGGTTTATGTTGGAAGGGACCTTAAAGCTCATCCAGTTCCAAACCCCTGCCACAAGGAGGGACACCTTCCCCTGGAGCAGATAGGACAGTCAGGTGCAGATTCACTGTAAGAAATAATGGTATATGAATTCCCTTCAGACATTATGGGCTGTATGCACATCCCTGGCCACACAATGCAGGACCAGCCATGTGGGTGCATTGCCTCTCACCTTTCCTCTCCCCAGGTCAGGTGAGGGCTTTGCACTTGATCAAATAGGAGTCAATGACTTTACATAGACATGCCTGGGTGAGGTTCTCAAGCCTCTGCAAGGGGGCAGGCAAGGTGAGTGTAATAGTCCTTCCTGATCTGAAGAGCCTGTGAGTCAATGAGCTTAATGTTAGCCTGAGGGTTAATGCCAATATCTGTGTTTCAGATGCTAACAGGAGGGGAACAAACCTTTTCTGTTTGTGAGGAGGAAAAACAACCAAAACCTCTTTCTGGGACTGTAACCCCATAGTTACAGGAGGTCCCTCTTCAGCCTGTTATTAGCAGATACGGGTATTGTCCAACCTCTTTGGGGGCTGCTTCTATGCTTTAGTGATGCTGCTGTGTTCTAGACCTTTGCTGAAGCAGCAAGCTGACATTTCTGTATTCCAGCAAAGAGCCTACTTTATGCGCCATCTCTGAGCACAAGTGCTTTGCTGAGTACACAATGGCATATGTTAAATTCAGAACTCAGAGAGTAACTAAATGCTCAAATTGCCAAATTCCCATTCCTGCTGTAACTCTGGACTTGGAGCTGTGGAAAACAGTCTGGAAGGAACCTGGAGAGGTCATGTAGTTCACCTCAGCTCCCTAAGGCAGGATCAGGTCTACTTACGGTGTTCTTTGTTTGCCTAACCTGTTCTCAAAAGCGTCTGGGGATACAAATCCACACCCTCCCTGGGTGATCTTTTCTGGTGCTCACCTGAGCTTTGACTCACAACATGCTGAATTCTCATAGCCTGATGCAAGGAGAGGTTAAGTTTTGAAGTGAAAAATGCACCTTATACGGAAGGCATGGTAAAAAAAAAGATCTCGTTTTTTAGATAATAACGTGTATCTCACCTGTCTGGTATTCAGACGCTCTGTGACCCTGTGTAACCGAGATGAGGCAGTTCAGCTATAAGTAACTTTACAAAGTAATGAGGAATCAGCCCCTCTGTTTTGAAAACCCCACATTGTTCCTCAGCCAGTCTGCTTTGGTATGTTCCAGTTCAAAATAATGTCCTGCTCATTTAGTGACATGTTTTGCCACAAAGAAGTTCAATGCTCAGCTAACCCCAACTGGGGAAGCATTAGTTCAATTTAATTTTGTTTTCTAGTCCAGTGCCTGAAACAGAAGAGTTTAGACTGAAAGTGTCTTTCGATGAACATTTACCGTAAGGGGATGGGTATCTTCTACCTCCAAAGTGCATGAATACAGCTTAATTTTCCCCTGGAAAATAACCATTGGCTTCTGGAGAGACTGAATTGGGCAGACACCTGGAAATTTTCTGTTGTCCTGGACAAGAGGGTTTGATGGTGCTGAACTTCCACAGGCACCATCGACTTGTGTGTCACAGATAAGGAAGCAGAGGAGCATTGTGAAGTGAGGTGGATGTGATTTTCTGTCCTCCTACCTCGGGTTACTTTGAGACATAGCCCTATTAAGAGTGAAAGGAACAAGGCTGCAAGAGCCACTTCCTGTTCCGGGAATTCCTCTCCAGCCAATAATGCCTATCCTTTCAAAGTATCTCTCCTAAGCCTCACTGCCTATTGCTCAGGGAGGATAAATGCCATTGCACAGAGCATGGGTGAGACCTGTGTAACACAGCCTGTGCTTCTGCTGTGAGTGGCACAGAGCTCGGGGAGACCTGGAGCCTTCTCTGTGTGGACATTCCCAGAGGACTTGGCTCCTGCTGGCCTAGGAAAACATGGGCTGCAAGGAGGTACGAGAGTTCTTTAAGGGGAGAGGGTAGCATGTGAAAGCTGAAAAATATGCACTATACAACACTTCAGAGGAGTAAATTGGTTGTGGAGAAAAGCTGGGCTGGGTCAGCCTGGACAAGAGAAGGCTCCTGAAGGGGAGACCTCAGAGCAGCTCCAGTGCCTAAAGGGGCTGCAGGAAACCTGGAGAGGGGCTTGGGACAAGGGCCTGTAGGGGTAGGACAAGGGGAATGGCTTTAACCTGACAGAGGGGAGACTGAGATGAGCTCTTAGGCAGAAGCTCTTCACTACGAGGGTAGTGAGACTTCTAACTACATCCAAAGCTGAACCACCTTCAACCTTCTAAGTTCTTACAACTGTGTGATGGGCTCTAAGTAACAATGAAGGGACAAAGTCAATCTGGCCTTCATCCCTGGCAGTGTCCAAGGCCAGGTTGGACACAGGGGCTTGCAGCAACCTGCTCTAGTGGAAGGGGTCCCTGACTGTGGCAGGGAGTTGGAGCTGGGCGAGCTTTAAGGTTCCTTCCAATCCATACCACTCTGTGATTCGGTGATTACATTTAAATTGTATTTTCCCTGCCTGCAGAAACAGGGCTGCTGTAATCTCCGAACATCTCTTCTTAAATATCTGTTATTAAGATTTATTACCTAGTTAATCACTGTTGACCATTCCTCTGCTTGGGGTGCTGCTGCCGGCAACGCCGCCAGGTGGCGCCGGGAAACAGCGCGGAGCGCCGGTTCGCCCTGGGGCCGCGCCCGCTAGCGCCACCTGGCGGATGGGTGGAGGCACGCAGCACACGCAAGGAACACAATGACACTCGTAGGCACATAGAGGTACCCACGCGCACACTTTTTTTCTCCATTTCACCGGGAATGTTCCACTAAAATAAATAAAAACATATTAAAAAGCCATCTTTCCCCTCTGATCATAGTAATTTTTTTGCAATAGGGCAAAAAAATCCATGTGGACAAAGTCTTCCACTGGGCTTCCAAGCAATGCAAGCTATTGTAAAGTTTGCCAGTATTTGCTCTTGAGCATCAAAACAGTAAGTTCTGAATGCAAGACTCAATCTACTCCTGTGTTAACATCACTAAAATGAGCCTAATTAAACCAGGAAAACACAGGTCGCATGGGACTACATGGAAAACAACTTTGTTTTCCCAAATGTAGAGATAACACAGAGCGATCTCCAAAGGCAGCAGCCTGCTGTTTTGACAGCGCTCTAGAAAGAGGTGATAAAATTAAGCAGTGGACATAATTAGTTCCTCATTTTTATTCCACGCAACCCAAAGTTATCTCAGTTTTATCATAGAAAACCACATCCATTTTAATATTTGTAACCTTTTAAGTTCAGCATTGCTTAATTCAGATAAAAGGAGGAGACATCAAGTCTAAGGGAAACTGGGTTTCAAAGGGCTAGAACAAACTTCTTCCCTAAGGCCAGGGTTTCAAGGCAAGTGCTGTTAGGACTTTCTCAAGCACGAGGTGACGGCATTCAGCACTGTCTTCTTTGGGGTCATTTAGATTTTGGAACGGAAAGCCAGAACTAAGAGCACAATTAGAAGCTTCTATGTTTGAAAATTCCCATGCTATTTATTTTAATTGCTTTCCATTCTGCACTCAAATGTTGAAACCCAAAGCCCCCAAATAAATAAATAAATAATACAAATTAAAAATTAAACCATATCTGTCAACAGACTGGGGAGAAAAATCATGATAATGCGGCACAGGGATGACACATCCTCATTCTGCTGTGCCGGCTGTTGAAGACAAATTGTCACCCTCCTACACGTTTTCAACGTATTGATTCTGATTTATTAAACTGGCAATTTTGCAACCTATTACCAAAGACTAAATCTTATCCAAATTACAGTGGGGAAAGGGGGAAGCAGAGTTTAGTACTTTTGATGTTATACACTACCCAGAGATAATGAATTAATGTTTAATTAATATTAAATTACTATTTTACTTATTTACTTTTATTTATTTTATCAATACTAAATTGATATTTATTCTGTAACTGAACCACAAATATGCTTGTTTCCTTTCTAGATACGAATATTTCAGGCTATTCTGACTGGGCATGTGTGGTATGCTATATTCTATTTCAGTTTTCCTTCCGTGGGCAAGTGTCACCCCGAGGAGAAACTCTTGCATCTGATAAAAGCTGATGATATGAATTTCAAATGAGATTTTAGACGTTATTTTTATGACACTGACTTACAGCTCCTGCCCCCAGTATGAGTGGTTTACTTCCTTTGCAAGAGCACAAATGTGGTATAAATCCTGCACACTGGAAATTATGAGTACTTTGTCTTTGCTTTCATCTGCCCACTTGCAGGACACATCTTAGGTGTTCTTACCCACTTTAATAATGCTAAGTATTTAGAAAACTATAAGAGTTCAAAATAAGGGAGAGATGAAGAAATTTGTGGGGAGCTGAAAATTGCAGCTTTTTATCTCTGTACCACCTGGGTATCCCTGTTCTTTTATGGGCAAGCTGGCTGGCACCTTCCCTTGCTGTAGCAGCTCCAGGGTCCCACTGAGTTTCAGTCCTGCCTACTACCCTTAGAGCACCATGCACTTTACACATTGTTTTGCTACTACTACATCAAGAAGGAAGAAATTATTTCCTCAGCATGGCTTGGCTTTCCCCCACTAAACCCTGTCACATCCTAAGAAGGGAATGCCCTCTCTGTTTGAAATCCATTGCCTTACATGAGAAGGCAGACACGGAAGCAAGAATTTATTGTAATCAGAGTACACCAGGCTATTCACTAAAGTCTGAAGGGCAGTATCAGGGAACAAGCAAGATCCAAGTCTACTTTGCCACCTTCTCTTTCTGCAAGTTTGAAGAAAGTCTGAGATAGAGGATTTCCCAGAGACTGACAGCAATGTGAGGCAGCTGGATGAGATATGCAGAAATAGAAACACAGGCACTCGCTATGAAAACTGCAAAAAAGTACTTTTGGTCATTGGATGTATTAATAGTATCCTTATTAGCCTCTCATCTGACTCAGAGAAATACTGCAAAAACAGTCTCAGGGGAACAACAGCAAACCTGCTACACAGGTTGATACTACCCCTGTTAATGAACAAGCATGTTTCTTCTCCCTCTGCCTCCCTTGGCCCTCAAATTAGCCTGTAACTTAGTCCTCATTTTATATAATTGTTTGCTGTTACCTCTGCTGCGCTGAGCACTCAAGAAGGAAGAATGTGTCCTCCAAACACCATAAACACTAAATCTTTAAGCAATGCCCATTAGAACAGAGTAAAACCCCACAGCCCATACTTCAGGAGGCAGAGCTATTACTGCTGACCACGAGGAATGTAACAACACCACCGAGAAAGAAAATGCCTCCCTGGCTTGGTTTCCACCAGGTGCCAACTTTTATGGATCCTATTCCCATTTAGCTACTTTATAAAATGCTCACTGTGTTATAATCAGGTTCACAGACCAAAAAACAAAGCCATAGCAGCAGATGTGGTGTAAGTACCGCTGGTAAGAGATTTTACACGCGTATGTCACCTACAAAGAGCAGTGGGTAGCAGAAGATACACTAAACATAGGATTTTCTCTCCTTGCACGGTTCCAGACATGTACATACCCATGCTTGCTTAAGTGCAGCACTAAAAAACCTAGATGGGGGAGGAATGGTGATTGCGGGAACCTTGGGGAATTAAGCAAACCTTACCTCACAAGGCAGAGAGCAGAGAGCTCAGCTGGCTGCTGAAAGAATAAATAGTGCATCGGCAACTGAGATTACTAGGAAGAATTGCTGTTCAGCTGCATCCAGGGAAAGGAGAGTTACGCTACAATGAGGAGAGGGAGCAGAGAACAGGCTGAGTGCTGAAAGCACAAAATCCTCAGACTTCTTGCAATAACTGTTATCCCATACACTGCCTCACTGTCAAAATTCTGTTCAGCATGTGGAATATTTGGGTGCAAGGCAGAGGATGGTAAAAGGAACAAGAGTCTCCTCATTGCCATGCTTTCAGAGCTGAGGCCAGCTCTGGTTTTTCCTGTGAAGAAAGATACTATTGGCACAGGCACATTTGTTTCTGTCCTACTCTCAGAAAACTCCTGGTACTGTGTTCTGGAGAAAGAAAAGAAAAAACGGAAAAGAAACCACACAAAGCATGTAACCTACTCAAATCCCTCCGGCCTCAGATACCTCAAGCATCAGATCTGAGTCTGTTGGAAATCTGGACTTTGCATTTTCAATCGCGTTGGCTCCGATGCCCAAGTATGAGTGATACAGAAATTTCCATTTCAATGATTTTAGCACAAAATATTGAGCAACACCCCTGAACTCCAGTTAGAAAAGAAAAAACACAAAACCCCCACATACATCTGTTTTCTGTAGAAAATCTCAATGCTTCATTACAAAGCGTCTGGCAGAGAGCTGAAAACTTCTTGGGCTTTCAATGAAGCTTGGGACTGTCAAGTTTAATGGTGTTCTAGTCATGTTTGGGACAGAACTTTAGGTATCATGGGAGCATGACTTCCTGGAAGAAAGCTAAGACATACAGGCTTTGTCTATCATTAGAGGTGGAAAGCATTTTTAAGGACTAACCTTTCGTACTGAAGCACCTACAGTGGAAGCTGGGGCTGTACGACCCACTGCTGACCACAAACCCAAGTTGCCTGCAAGGATGTCTGCATCTTTCCTTCAGACTGACAGACCCACAGCAGAGTGCCAAAAGTGTTATGGTAGTTTGACTCCTAGGCACATTTTAGTTCTGACAGGTTAGAGGCACTATAAATAAATCACTGTCACATCTCAAAACACTTTCTATTTTTCCTCTTCTGTTTCCTATGTCTGTTTTGACAGACACTGAATTATTCTGCCTATTGTGCTCTCAGCCTAAGAGAATGAGTTGTATAAAAATGTTCCATCCTGTCGCAATCCTGAAAATAATTTTTAGGCATCATTTTCCTCCCTTTTACTCTCCAATGTGTTTGTTTTTCACCATTAAATAAGGCAACAGCAGTAGTAAATATGTTCATGCTGATGAAATCCAAGGAGCTTTGACGAGCCCTTTCTAGATGACTGGTTTGTTGTAAGAAATGTTCATTTATCACATATCCCAGCTGAAGAATAGTTCACAGGTGGGGTTGGAAACTTGCTTCCTTATCCACACCAGCTGCTTCCAGGGCAGAAAACAAAGACAATAATGTAGGACACAGTGGAAAGAGCAAGGAGAATATAGTCAAAGTGGCAGCAACTCAAGAAGGAATTTGGCAATCACACTAGAGCTCAACAGCAATTCAAACTTAATAATCTCAAGTTTCACTGATCAATGAAAAACATGAAATATGAGCAAAGTCAACAGCAACAGCACAATTAACTACAAAAAATACAGTACCCAAAGTGATACAGTGGTACAGGAAAGGCATCTAGGTAAAGGAGGAGCAAATGCAGTTTTGTTTTGAATTGTCATTTTTTTGACTCTT
>JBCJKH010034006.1:0-10456 GCA_039877255.1 Loriculus beryllinus
TATTCTCTTCCCTTGTTATTTTCCTTATCATTATTATTATTGGTGGTAGCAGTAGTGGTTTGTGTTATACCTTAGTTGTGGGACTGTTCTTATTTCAACCCATGGAAGTTGCATTCTTTTGATTCTCCTCCCCATCCCTCCAGGAGCAGGGAGGGAGAAGAAGGGAGAGTGAGCAAGCAGCCGCGTGATTCTGAGTTACTGGCTGTGCTTAAACCACAACAGGGTACAAAATCTGAACACATAACTTACTTGAAAATGTCTAGTTGTAACATGGGAACTGTTGCCTATTATAATACAGCTAACAGAGAAAACCATTTCTCTACATCTTTTCACATCTTTGTGACAATGCTGCTTGAGTCCCCACATCCCCAGTTTTCCCGATATCTACAGTACCGCACTGCTGCTCTCCCCTTGTTTCTCAGAGTATCAACATACGAGCTACTCTCAATTGAAGTTCTGGGAATTCAGAATGTTTCATTCATTTACCTCTTTTCAAATACATCTTGTCCTGGTAATGTACTGTATAAAGAGTGAGAATGTCTATTTCCCTCCTGAAGTGTCACAAGTGGTTAAAAAAATGAACTTTTTCTCAGGTTATTTTTGCCTCTGCCTGACACTGAGAACACTGAAGGACAGTCAGTTAAGCACAGCAGAACTGCAAGTCTAAATATTTGGAAATACTTGCCTGGATTACTTTTTCTGACTTTCCTGCACAGATTTTCTTTCCTCATCACTTATGCTATGCACTGTATTACTCACTGAACAATTATTTTGCAAGTATTGTCTTCCATCAGTCATGAACAATTAATGATTTTATAACTTCTATTCTTACATATTCTTACAAACTATTTTAATTCCTTGCTTTTTTCTCATGTTCTCTTACTAAAATGCCTTAGTTGAAACCTCTGCATGTGCAGTTTTAAGAAAAATCAAGATGGAATTCAGTAAAATCTTGTGTCACAATATTTTATATTTATTCCATTCTTCTCTACAGGCTGGAATTTAAAGAACATGAGACTACTTTCTGCTGCAAACTCCAGTGATGTTAGGATGCACAGAAGTCTGACAAAAATAAGTAGAAAAGGGTTTTGCTTCTTAACAGCAACCGCAGAATCTGATTACAAAAAATGCTGATTATAAACTGCAAAAATTAATACGATATGAATGTACTTCATAACTGACTTTATCAGACACTTCATATCCCAGTAATAAATTACTTGTTAGAATGCATCATTTTTGTAGGAACCAATTTTAAAAACAAAGGGTAACATGCTTAGTTTAGAAATAATCAAATTTGCTTGGGACATATAACCAGAAATACTATATCCTTCTCCTTTTTTTTTTACCATTGTAAGCACGTGTAGTGCTAGTTTCTTCAGTAAACAGAGGTTTGAATTAATGCAGCATGTCATATTGTCAGCTTGGTAATCTTCAAAATATAGAGATGGGTTTGAGAAGAAGTAAACAAAATGTTTTCTTTGGTACAGTGAAGCACCTACAGGAGAAGCTTCCAGGGATCCCCAAGGTTTTATCTTATAGCATCTCATTGACAGATACACCTTTAACAATCTATTTCCACCAAAATGAGCTGCACTGTCTAAACAGGTTGTGTTTGAACATGCACACGTGTTGTTTTCAGTGAAAACCAAGTATATCACAACTTAGGAAATGAGAAACAGGAGTGACTTAAGCACTGTGATTTTCTTAATATTTTATTCTTATGCAGTATGCTTTGTACTTTAGCTCATTCTTAGTGGAAGTTCATGGCATGGAATGATTTTGGTTTGAATTTGTACCAAGGAAAGAAAGCAATTTTGTTACCATGTTTGCAATGATCCATGTTCAATAAAAAGGATCCAGTTATTAACATTGTCTATATATAAAGGCAATGTCCTTACGAAAGGATTATTTGTTAAAAGATGTATTTTTCAAACAGCATTGTTTTTGTAATCTTTACAGTACAGGATTAAAAAAGCATCTAAAAAGCACCTAAAAGCACAGGCTATTGGAAAGATCACTAGATTATATCATTCTAGCCAGGATCAGAATTAAACCAGCTCCACTTCTCAGGTGATGCATAGAGATTCAGTTAGTAACTGTGAGAGATAGTGGGAAGAGAAACAAATTCTTTGGTATAACTAATTTGAGCGAGAAGATTGAAAAAATAAAGCCTTAGTATTTACCCAGCAAGAAAATATATCCAGTGTCTCATCACATTTTACACTAGAAAGAGAAAAGAAACACGTGAAGAGATCCAGGAGACTGCCACTACATAAAAACCACGAAGTATAGGTACCTAAAAATTGAAACCAGGAGTACAGTTTAAAAAGTATGTCAGAAAAAGCAGAAAAAAAAAAAATGTTTTAAGGAAACTCTGGCCTCATTTTTTAAGAGAGGTAATGAAAGTAAGAGGTCCTACTCCAAGTTCCTAGAACACTACCTAACAAACATCTCATTGACTACAATCATCAACATGACTAATGCTCTGAGCTAGATGGCTGCTGCAGACAGCTTTCTGCAAGTATTTTAGAAAACTTTGGAACTACTTTTACAGTTTGATAGTATTTGCTTTTTTTTGATTCTTTTCCATTAGTGTTCCAGAAAAGGAATTATAATTTTCGAAACATAAGAAAGCAACAAAAGTTTTAACTAACACATATATTAGTATTAGTTCCTTAATTATACAATACTAGAATCTACATAGTATTCTCCCTATAGAGAGACAGGCTTTCCATGTTATTCAATGCAAATAATTCATCGTTATGTAAGATTAAAAAAAATATGTAAATGTAAAGACTAGAAAAACGCACCAGCCTAAAAAGCTTTATAGAGAAGGAAAAAGATTAAGCAGTCTGGTACCACTGCTATCAAGTAATGGAATATATATGGACACATACAAAATAATTTCTGAACATTATCTACAGAAATTTTCTTGCTTAAAAACAAATGTCTGTAAACAAATTCAGGATGTGACAGAATTTCTCTTCTGTATGCCCTAAAGAGAAAGAATTCACTTCTGTTCCCACACCACTTCAGGCTCTGCTTATTGACTTCAGACACCAGCCAGTGGCACACAGAAAAGCAAAGCAGCACCATGAAAACGGCAAAGAGCTCATATGTAGCTAAGTATCATAGACAATTACAAGAGTCACAAGTCAAGGTGCTTGTATATCCCTGGGCAACTGTGTCCACAGCCTGTAACCAAGATGTCTTGTCAAAGAAGCAGGTACAGTGATAAGGCTGAATGGCCTGACTATTTGTAGTGATCCCGTCTGAAAGACCACTGCACATGAAACAGCTACTGATCCATGTAACAGTTAACCTGAGGAAAGGCTAAGAGGTGGTGTTCAGCCTGGAGAAGAATTCAGGGAGACATTATTGCAGCCTTTCTGTTCTTAAAAGGGACCTGTAAAAAAGATGGGGAGAGACAAAACCTGTTGTGGAAGGACAAGGGGTGATGGTATTAAACTAAAAGAGGGGAGATTCAGGCTGAATGAGAGGAAAAATTCTTCACAATGAGGGTGAAATACTGGAACAGACTGCCCAGAGATATAGTAGTTGCACCATCCTTGGAGACATTCAAGAACAGGCTGAATGCGGTTCTGGGCAACATTATCTAGTTGAAAATGTTCCTGTTTAGTTTGAATCCTAAGGTAGATTCGCACAATATTGTAAATCCTAGAAGAAAATACCTATTAGCAGGTCTAATGATGATTGTTCTTACAACTACATTTACACAGATCTTTGGTTATTTTATGGGTATTTTTAGAATTCTGTGTATAGATTGCAGATTACTCCATTTTTCAGTATTTTTCTCTATTATCTTTCATTAAATGAAATCCGACAGAGCTAGTGTACATTAAGTATTACCAAGAAAATTACCCTTGTGAATTTTTTCAGACATACAAAAGAACATTGAAATCTCAGGTAAATTCCTCTTCAAGTGTGTACAAAGATCAAACTTCCATAGGACTAGAAGCTGATCATGACATAAATGTTTCAAAGCTGTGCTAGCTAGGAGTTGTTTCTCCCAAAAGGTGGAGATTTGATAGAGAGATGTTAATCATTACAGATTTTTTTGAGCACTGTTAGAAAAACTGAAAACCTTTAAAAGAGGTTTTAAAAGAGAAAAAATACTTATTTGGAAACATCAAAAATTTCAAATAATTTTTTTAACATTACATTTTAAAGTTACATTTTTTCAATTTCATTTTTATTCTTTTGCTAATAGGTTTTGCATACTTAATATGGCAAATTGAAAAAACTTCAAGTTGACTGAAAAATGAACACTGCTGTACTTTTCTATTTTGTCAAAAATAACACTAAAAATAGTTTAGTTCCACTTGAATCAAATTCCTTTTGCAATTAACCCAGTCGAAAGAGAACTATTCTTTCAGCTCTACTTGGATTTTCTAGCTAAGGTTTTTAAACTGAGAGTTTTCAAACTAGATTTTTAAACTGAGGTTTCAACTGAAAATTTATTAGCTTTTTTTTCCTTCCCTAAATTATTAAGCAGCTACAACTGTGAAAATTGTAAATGCAAATGAAAAAAAATCCTTACATGCTGCTAATGGGCATTCTTGACTATTCTCAAGTTTTTTTATTATGCATATTAATGTATGCTGAACAGCAGCTTGAGGCAGAAAGGTATCCTGTACAATCCTCTAACACATTTTCCTTAAATTTATAATAAGTTTTTCACAGTTACAATAAAGAAGAAAGAAATTGGGTTTTTTTTCAAATATAAAGATAATGTAGCAGGGTGCATTTGACATTCAATTTATCCGTGCCCTCCTTTCAACTTGACATAAGCAAAATACACCTCTTTACAGATGAAAGCTGGCTTGATATTATTCACTAAACTACATTTACATTACTTGCTTTGTTGAGTGAAAGCTATGATAGTTCCTTGAATACTGACTTCAGACTTCATTTCTACAGGATACTAACAGTAGAATTAAATCTATTCTATTTTTAAAGTTTAGTTTAATGATTAGCACCCTTGAAGATATAAAAATAGGAAATAGATTGTTTCCATTATTTCTAAACACTCTTTTTAACAGATCTCATAGTAACAGTGTCTCTGACATAAGCCAAAATTCTTCCAGTTAGCAATGATTTTGAAACAGTTGATTGCCATCTCTGAAACTCACTTCATTTGAAACTTCATTACTGCTAATAAGAAGAGCTTTTGACATTTTGAAAATGTTTAAGTTTGGTAAAGAGCTTATGAAGTGGTTGGCAATGATATGACTTCATAATGTAACCACTCCAAATATAAAAAGTGACAAGGATTTCAGCTGACACCGTATTTTAGTATCCATAGTCACTACAAAGTGTTTGGTTAATTACATGATTCCAGTTCCAAAAACTGCAATTGAGGGAAAGTCTTCCGACTTTCCAACACTTATGGTCTGATAGGCATTGATATTTCCACTGACAGACTTGTATGAGTTCACTGAAGTTCTAGAAAGATTTTTCAGCCATGCAACTGAATGCAGGATCAAATTGATAGGTTTTTCTATTACAGTGCATTTAAATGCAAATTTCTCAATTTCATCTTGAATAAAATAACATTTAAATGGACCACAATACTACAGTGCTAGTGTCTGAAGTATTAACTATATTGAAAGAAGCTGCATTTGACATTCATTAAAATGTGTGTTACACTGTCATCTGAATGAACATTTTAAATATCCATTGCAGAAAAAGTAATGAAACAATAGTTAGATGCCAAACATATGTAATATCATTCTTCTAACCATCTCTGTGCCCAGTGAGGAGACCTAAAAACCTATTTTGATTGGTACTAGCCATTATAACATAGTCTTTCCTCTATGGAAGAATGAAAGCTTTAGTACTTCATAAAACAGAGCTAGAATCCACCTAGTCCGTACATGCCCATAAAATATGCTAAAATTGGCTAAAAATTATTATTTCCTGGAACTCAGCCATTACTGAGAGCACTGTGGTTGAAGAAACACAGGGAAATATACTGATTTTCTCTCATGCCAGTCACTCAATGAGCAGGTTTAAGGGATTATGGTTAAAAGTCAGCTTTGTAGTGGCCTTGATGTCTAAGGAGCAGAACAGTAATACACACCTTAAAATTTTAGCACCATATAATTGAAACAGCAAATACAAGAACTATCCTTTTTTTAAAAACTAAGAATATCTCTTAAAAGGAACACTAACACGTTATACCTTGTAAACAGACATCCTAGAATAAGGCTTTTGTGATTAAAAAAAAAAAAAAAAAGTTATTC
Source organism: Loriculus beryllinus (assembly GCA_039877255.1). Lineage (NCBI taxonomy): Eukaryota > Metazoa > Chordata > Aves > Psittaciformes > Psittacidae > Loriculus > Loriculus beryllinus. Next base: position 6,267 of record JBCJKH010034006.1, read on the forward strand.
TTACAGTTTACTGGATCAGAAACTACCTTTTTTCCTTCTCACCTTCCCACTCTACCTTGTGTAACTAACAAAACCTGCATTTTTAATAATTTTTTTCCGCCTTATTGGACCATAATTATATTTGCTGGGTTTTGCAACTTAACTTGGAAAATTTGCCAGAACAGCATTATTTCACAGAGCCAGAATCTCAATCCCAGAATCAGCAAATGAACAAAAAAATTCTGCTAAACAATCTGATCAGGTATCTGAATCCTGCTAGTATGTAAAGGAACTGAGTACTCCTGTGAATCACTGTAATCAGCCAAAACAATAAATTTACCTTCAGGTAAAATTATACTCTGTCATTTGACAGAGAGTAGGGCAGTGACAGTAAATACTACTAAAGTGAATGCCAAGTCTTGCAAGATTTATTCAGTTTTACACATTACCTAAGAAAAGGTAATTGCAAACTAAAGTTTAGCACGCACTTCCAATTTGAACTAGAACAGTAAAGACACAGTCCACCTTCCTCTGTTCTTGGGTGACATAATTTCTAACTCTTCCTGATACAGCTTTGGAGCAGAGGAAAGTCACAATTTATATGACGTTGTTCTGTCAATATAGATGGCTGAGTTAAAAATAAATATACTACTTGGTGCTGCATCATTTTATTCCAAAACGTCATTCTAAACCAACAGACAAGTTCCCAAATTGTTCCACTGTTAAATTTTGGCATTTGAAAGTTACTATTTTCTGTCTTTGAATGATTCTATTTTTATATTTACATTGTGTTGTGTTAGAAGGTAATCAAACAAATTAATTCCAATGTTGAAAACACACAGAACATTTTTATAAGGAGGATATTCTTTTATGATGAACTTAAAACATTCTTTTTTCCCCTCTAATCTGGAATGAAGAGAAATTCTGAAATATGTTGAGAAAAAGACTCTTCATCCTCTGCAAAGTGCATGTTAGCACATAGCCAGTGGGACACGGTGTAATTTTTAGTCTTGCAGATTTAGACAAATGACTATTTTTCTCTTAAAGTATTTTCTGCCAGCTCCTATGAATCATCAAAGGGATTTGTTTGCATAAGCAATATCAGAGACATTCAAATGTTTCTTCAATATGCATAGCTGGGAAGTAACAGCAGGAAAAAGATGGAAAATGACAAGGAATTAAGCTGCAGTGGCATTAACGCCATCTCTGCCTTTTAAGTTGTTCCTTGGTCAGCCATGCTCTCCAGAAAGTTACTTCAGCCTGACAGCTTATGTTACCAAATTGAAGAAATAGCCTGAGTGAAAGCTCTGGCAAGTGGTTACAGTGTAGGAAAGTAGCAATAACAAGTTTTCCTTCAAAGGTTAAGTAAACACAGCTGCCCAAGATTCCTAGTGGGGTGCAGGATCCATAGCTGCATCTCACCATGGCAAAGTGATAGTTCACCCATTAGCAAGTCAGTCAGAATAAATACAATCTACTCCAAGTAATAAAAGATACGTGCATCCTGTTTAGCAGCTCTAATTAAGTAAAGCATTCATTTTTGCTACACATGATGATGCCTTTATTTGCCTGAGGCCTTGAGGACTCTGATGAACACCTCACTCTATGTAATCACTGAACTTGCTTCATTTGAGAACAGAACCCTATTTCACACAGGGTGCCTTTGAAGGATAATTTGGTGCCCATTGAACACTGGTTTGGGAAGGTAGCTGGGTTTTCTTTAAAGTTGGCTTGTGAGGGCTATGTTTGTTAAATACTTCTCTGCAACGCTAAAATTCCACTTCTGAGTTGTGTCACTGCTGTCCATCACCTCCCACTCTTCCCCCTGGTATTCCTCCACCAGTAAGAAAGAATAATTTCATTACAGACTCAACCAATTCAGGTTTTTCTCTCCCTTCTCATTATGATTTGATCTGACAAAATACAGATATGTACAGCTGAACTGTCTGATGAGGTTCTCCACCATGACAATGAAAGAAAACTCAGAACTCTTTGGACATGATTAATATAATAAAAGTAGGCAGAAAAAATAGGTCAGATGAATCTGGCACAAAAATATCTCTTCCTGCACTAAGTTAAAAGCATTTTTCTATAAATACTGGAAACCTAAAGTTAGAAAAGAGGAATTCCATTCTTCCATCTATATTAATTTTCTGTCACAAGCTGTGTTCCATTAGCTCCTACAGTGTTAGACATGTTCATATCACCCCAAAAGATTACAGTGTAGTATGGCTCGTAATTATACCAGTTATACTGCTATGCATAAAGACATACATATTCTCACATGAAACTACCATGCTCCTCCAAGTCACTGGGCCCATATACCCTAACGAATGAAGTATCTGATATCCAATTTACTTAAGTGGGTGCTATGCAACCCTCCCACACACAGGGCACCATTCAACAGAGGTTGTTGGGTTGGGTCTTTTCCCCATTCCTGAAAAAAAATGTGGGTTGTTTAAACAAATGGCAGTTCAAATCCATTCATTTTAAAATCTGTTTTTATGATCCACCCTTTTTTATTTTTTTGTGATGCAGCCAGTGTTTGAAAAAGCAGCTTACTGACGTACACTTTAAAAATACAAGCACAATGTTCATGTTATCTTCCCTCCCTTCCCTCCCTTCCCCTCAAATCTGTGTCAGAGTGATAATCAGGGTTTCCTTGGAATCTGATGGAGGTTAGCCTAACTGTTTTATGACAGGACTTTTGCAGCACACTGGTGTGACAGCTTTCTGTCGGGGCCCATCATCTCAGGTCCCACACACACTAAGGTGCTGGCTATGTTACAGCAGGGATCAGAGGGAGAGGAGAAGACAACAGTACAAATCAGAGGCTGTCCACAGAGGAGGATGTTGAAAGAATTAATGTAACTGTGTGTGTGGGTGGGAAGGAATTTGGGAAAGCAGAAACCAGGCCTATGCCTGTTTAAAGCTGTGCAGATGTTGTTACAAGGGAAGGGCTAGAAATAATGACACAGAGCTACACTGAAATAGAGGAATCTGGTATGAACTGATTGAGAAGTGAAGCCTGAACAAGACCAGAAAGCATAGAAGAGGGTAGTGCAATGCCAAAGCAGTAGAGAAACAATAAAAACAACAATGCTGCCCTTTTTAGCCCACATTTTAACAGATCTATTTTGACTGAACTTCAGGCTTCAGAATGCAGAGTGGATACCCCAGTTCACACTGATCCTGATTTTACTTTATTACTTGCTTCATTTTACCACCAAACTGCATAAGGGAGTTATAACCTAACAGGTCCATGACAGCTAAATTCAATTCTGGTAAGCTAGCCCCAGCAATCCTGCAGACCAAAATGCTTACTGAAGGAAAAAGTTTGTATTTCTATTTCCTAGGCAACATTTCTAGAAGAAATAATACAGTAGATTAACTACTCCCTAGGGTAAATGTTAGTCACAATGATCTTCTCTACATCCATATCCTCTTATGTTCATTACCACCATTAATTATAGCTAGAAATGAAGCCATCAACCATAGCAAAATTCTAGTTAATTCAGAAGCACAGCTTGCTTATTCAGCAACAGAAGCTGCAGTGTTATGCAGGGGCCATTTCAGTATTTCATACTGCTTTTTCAGTGAGTATAGTCTTTTTTTAATCCTTTTGTTATGCACCACACAACACACATTGTAATAACTGGCCTGAGCTGATGAGATCTGCAGTGCTGACTGGGACAGGAAAAAGAGGCAGAGTGCTCATGATTAGTTTGGTTAGAGGTTCTGATTTTGGCATATCACCAAAAATGGTGATTGGATCACGTTTTTAATGTTGCTTTCAACTATGAATATGTTAGACAAGAAAAGGGAGAAATATGGTTTTTTAAAAAACAAACATGATTCTTTAACACAAATCAAGAAATCTGCATGCAGATGGGTTGTATTACGAGGAATGCATAAACAGATCTCAATTATTGCATTATATTCACAATAATCCCATGGTAATAGTAATTCTATCAATTTGACAACCGATTTGACAATTCAATAATTTTGAAGGGTGGAACACTCGGTGGATAAAGAACTGGCCAGATGGCTGCATGCAAAGAGTTGTGGTCACTGGCTCAAAGTCCAGCTGGAGACCAGTAATGAGTGTGTCCCTCAGGGATCGGTGTTGGGACTGGTCTTGTTCAACATCTTTGTTGCTGACATGGACAGTGGGATTGAGTGCGCCCTCAGCAAGTTTGCCGATGACACCA
>JBCJKH010034007.1:0-10499 GCA_039877255.1 Loriculus beryllinus
AGTTCCAACCACCTGCCATGGGCAGGGACACCTTTTCCACTAGACCAGGTTGCTCAAAGCCTCATCCACCCTGGCCTTGAACACTTCCAGGGATGGGGCATCCACAGGATCATTCATCCATCCTTGGGTCTTGCCATTGCCCCAGTTACACTGCAGCAGGAGTACTTTCCAGTTCAGAGCACAGCAGCAATGGGAGAGTTCACAACAGGGACTACGTGGAATTATGAGATCATCTACCATTTTTTTTTTAGAGTCATGGTTGCAGATGCCTTTCTTTTGGAGGAGTGGACTTGGAAAAGGTATGATGAGGATGCAAAACCCGTGTTAAACAGGAAAGGAATGCGTGGAATCTTTTAATCTCTTACAGAGGTTGTTCTTGCAGCCTAACACCCTTCCTCCAGGTTGCTCTTCACTTCTATCTCATCTGCTTTGTCCCCTGCTTTGTGATTGACATTAGGTCAGGGAAAGGAATTGTCATGGTCTCTTGACGACACAGCGGTTTCTGATGTCACCCATAACTGATTCATCACTTACTTTGAAAGATTAGGGAGAGACTAAGATCCACCAGAAGAAGCCAAGTGCCTGCACAATAGCTTCAACTGAGTAAACTCTAACTGAGGTCTAAGCATTTCTCACACCTTCGTTTGCGACGAACATATTGTTATTTCCACAACTATGGATAGCCAAACCTTAACGTGGGAGGAGGGAGTGGAGTTTCCTAATGAGCTGGAGGTGGAAGGAGGAAATTTTAGTCAGCAACACTGACGGTTTGTTTCAGAGCAGTGACGCATCAGAAGACACCGAGGCCTTGCTTGGCTTAGCCAGAGGAGCGCTGCCTGCCCTCTCTGCCGAGCACGGCAGGAGCTGCTGAGTCAAACGAGAGCGGCTCTAGCCAGGGCTGTGTCGAGGAGGAGTGTGCTGCTATGTGCATTGCTAAGGATTGGTTGAGAGACTTGGAGAAGAAAAGGATAAAGCCCTCATGGGAGATGGTCTATTTTTAATGAGCCCAAACCTCTTCCACAAATTAAGTGAAATATTTTAAAAGGCAACAATATTACTTTGGTTTTATTTGTTTCAGCTACTTAGTTACAGCTCCACGTGGACACAATTAATGGAGGAAATAGAGTATTTTATAAGCCCAGGACTCTGAGATAGATATTTTGTGACCATGTGAAATTCTTTGCCCTAATCACCACACATTCCTTGGGAGAAGGTTGTGTATTGCTGAAGATTATTAACCTCGGGTCCAAAAATGTTGTGTCTAGTCACTGAATAACAAAGGTCAAAAATTGTCATGGCATTACTCAGTGATGATTTTTGTCCGCCGTTTTTCATTAAAGTCCCTGCTGTCCATCTCTGGCTCAGGTCTGTTCTAATTCTGTTCCAAGTATCCCTCAGCGAGACAGAAATGACCTTTCCACTGGAGCTAGTTTTATTTCCCAGATCCCTTTCAGATTCCCCCTGTGACTTCATGTAAATCACTTGGATGGACACTCAGTACCTCATTTCTCCATTTTTTAAATAGAAATAATATTGTTTCCCCTTTATTTGCCCATTTACGTGATAAATTTTTCAGGACAATGGATTATGTTGTTCAGGTGGTATCTGCCACCAACCCATCTGATGTTAGCTGGTCAAAGAAGAACAGACTGAGGTAAAACCTGGGGGGTGAATGTTGTTTTGATGAAGACTTTCATTTGTGCCTTGCCTTGATTTCTTGATCATAAGAAACATTGAAGAAGACACCTGTAGAAAAATGCGTTTTTTCATTCTGCTGGGACTGCTTCAAATATCAGAGATGGGCCCCATAAAGTACCAGATTTGGGGTTTCTGACAGGAGGGTTGTGATGGCAGGGTGTGATCTCTGGATTTCTGAATGGAAACAATTGATCAGCTCCTCAGATGATACATGTCTATAAACCTCAATAATCAGCCATCCACTTCTCGCAGGCCGCTGTAATATTCTCTTTTTGAGGTCTCAGAGCAGTGCTGCTGAGATTTCATTGCAACAGGCTTTTAGAGGTAAACAACATCTCATGAATGCAGTAATCTGTGCAAATATCCTGATAGCTAAGCACAGCAGTGGAGTAAATAAACAACCCCAATGCCCCTTCCCCTCCACTGTGCCAATAAATGTAGTTTACTGTACACATCACTCTTAGGGGCCGTGCAGGGATGGTGTGAATCCATTAGTAGGGCAAGGGTGAGTGACTTCTTGACTTCAGCGACCCTTAAAGTTAATCCAGCATTGTAGGGGCAGAATTAAATGTGATGAGCTCAGAAAGTGTGATAAAACCAGATTTAAGTGCACAGCTGGGCAGCAACCTATAAAGGCAGAATTTAAAACTGTAATAAAAACTTTGTAATCTAATTACGACGGTAAAGTTAAAGGTGAGGTATTTGCAGCATGATTCACATACACCACAGCTAACCTCTGACATCTTGAATATATTATGTGGTTTCTTCACTACAGGAGTAATTTCTGAGTTGCTCTCTCACACTACGTGGTTCCCTACGTTTTATTCCTGAGCGCTGTCTTTGGAGGTTGCAGGACAGGACAAAACAGTAGGTCAGCACTTTGTAAAGCATCTGCTTTCCTGTGCTTCTTCCTCCAGGCATCTCAGGACTGCTTCTGCCCATGCTTTGGGCACTCAGCACCCTGGCACAAAGGGGTTGTGGCAGGTGCACAAGACCTCCAAAAAAATCACGGCTCCTAAGAGAGGCCCAGGAGAAATCACAGCAAGAGCAGGCATGTCTCAAGCTGGTTTTAGCCTAGCTTGTCTTAATCACGGAAGGAAGGAGGATGCAAAGCAGGTTATAGCTTGGATGCAGGACATGATCCCAGGCAGCCAGCTCCCGTTGAAGCCCATGTCATCATGCCTTCATTGCAATTGACACCTAATTAACGCCACCTCAGATATGGAGTCATCTCTCTGATTTCAGTGCTGGCTCATCCAAAAGCCAAAGTGATGGGAAAAACCAACCCCAGGAACCCTGCCTGGTTCTCTTTCACTGCTGTCAGTGGACAGGGCTTGTCCTGCCCAGCTGATGGGGTCCAGGGTGCTCTTACAGACTGGACACTGTCGTGTATGACAACCACTTTGGATCCAAGTCTAACATCTTTCAGCAGAAGGACCACGGAAGGGTTAAGTACTAAAATAGAGGTATTTTTCCTGGGTCCCAGTAAGTGTTGTCCAGCAGAAATATCAGAAGAAAATATTTTTATATGAAGCCTGCCAAACTCTATATTGTTATTTTTTGAACTAAAAGAACTAAAATCAAATTGCATTTCATTCTGTTTGAATTTAGCCAAAACCCCTTTTTTTCAGACACAAAGCTATATTCCTATAGTACTGTAATGCTCATGGGAATGGTTGAGAGTGGCATTGTTGATAGAATCAGCACCCCAAAATGAACTGTTTTCTCCCCCAGTGCACTGTGGACCAAGTCAGTCTCCATAAATGTTACTTTTAAACTGATGAAACACAATGTTTGTGAAATTAAATTCTATTTCTTACAATGGGCAATCCAAAATTTTTCTTCAAGGATATTAGTAATCTTTTAGATACCATTTCAAGATCTGTATCTTTTTTTCCTTTTATCAGGCTTGGGAGGGAACAGCAGAGCCATCAAGCACCCTTATGTTGGGAATGATGTTCGCTCTCCTGCGAAGAAGAGGGTGTGAGAGCCATTGGCTAAACAGATGAATTGTATCAGCAGTTTGTTGGAAAGAGGTGTGGGGTGCTCTTGGAAAGGGACTGCACAAAGTTTCCAAGAGCAGCTTGCCTTTGTGATCAATGGCCTATCTCAATATTGTTAGAGAGAGATGCTTTTTCTTTTAGAGAGAGAAAGATGTTCTGTGTCGATATTGAGGTGCCATTTACAACTTCTACTATTCCTGAGACTTCATCCCAAACTATCCTTCTCTTCATGCAGCTGTACACCAGGATAGAACCCTTCACAGGAGACAACAGCTTTTAAAACACAATCAAGGACTACCAGGAAACACCACAACAAATACCCAAAACACAGGAAGGAGCCGGCCAGCTGCAGAAAGCCAGCCTGAGGATCAAAAGCACAACATCCCAGGTACAAACAGGGTGAGATCCCATCAAGCCCAGGCCAGCAGCCACCCACTGGGTTTAGAAATCCCATCCTGTACGGCAGCTCCTACATGCTTGAGCTCACCGTACCACAAAGAGAGAGTAAGGGAGCATTTAACACCCTCGGTCTGCAAGGCACAGACAGGAGGTGGTAAATACCTTGATAAGGAAACTGGAGTGAAAATACCAGCTTTAGGCAATCCAGATTTTATCAGGGAAGTATGCAGGAATGAGTAACTACCTGACATGCAGATGTATGTGCCTATGCACAGTGCCAGCAGCCTGCCAGTCCGCTCATCTGGCCTCAGGCACCACGCTTGCATTTTCAAAATCATGTGAGTTTGGGATATGTTGAGGGGGTATTTTTGCATGGGATTCTCACAGAGTGTCAGTGCCTAAATTAGTCTGTAGCTCTATGTCTGGAAGGATGTATAGATCTAACACTGGAGAGTTGTTTTTCTGCTGGAAGAAGCTGCTTGGTTTGTAAATGAAGGCTATTGCTCTGCTTAGCAGTAGCATGCATTTCACAGCATGCAAATCTGTGTGTGATGGGATGAAAAAAGACCCTGAATCTAAGGGCTCAGCAGAGTCATAAAGAAATTAATATTGTGTATTGCTCAGTGAATGGATGGTGTTTCATGGACCATGTCTATTACTGTCACTGTGGGACCTGGAGAAGTCCTGTGCTTAGTACCAGCATAGTCTCTCCAATCTGAATCACTAGTTAGATTGTGTTTGTTGAGTGGTTGGAAACTTAAGTGTTGTTAACTGGCATTATGCACATATACACATATATATATACACCACACACTTGGTTTTATACAGACAGCTTGGAGATTTGTTGCTAGGTCTCTTATTCTAGCTCTGGATCCCAATATAAGAGTATGGAGATGCCTGTTGGCTGTTACCCTTTGTATTCTGGATTGCTAGAGAATTCATTGCCTGTGTTGTCATCAGCCAAGGTGGGAAATGTCTGTTCGGAGAACATGTTCCTCCTCTACAGTTCCTCCTCTACATGTTCCTCCTCTTCAGGTGTCTTACAGGCTCTTGGATCTTTCTGTTTGGTGTTTGTATTGATTCTTGGCCTGATTTACAATAAAACAGAAAGCAAAAACCAGCCCTATCCTTGGTGAGAAGAGTAGGAAGAGCTTGGCAGCTTAAGGGATAGCCTGGAAACCTGAACAAGGAGAAACGAGAGACTGTTACCTGGCCAAAATGATATGGGGTTGGGGCAGCACTCGTGGCTATGCCACGGCAGGGGACTGGCTGCCAAAGAGGGGAAGGATGGTCTCTTACTGGGGTTGGTGCTTAGTGTGGCTAATGACAACCATAAGTAGGAAAATATGGATGCTATTGGAGAGAGAGGCCCAGGAACGGATAAAGAATAAATTGGCTGCACTGTGTACAGAGAGGGCCAAACAGATGTTGGGCCTGATCCAGAGCCCATTGAGTTAATGGAAAGGATCCCTTTGGTTTCATTGGACGCTCTCTCAGACCCATTACAGCTTCACAGGAAGCGGTGGAGACCAAGAGTAATAACTTGTGGTGACTGGAGTGGTGTGTGTTGCATAGGTGTGGGCTGTGAGGTTTTCATGGTGAAAACAGATGGGTCTTACAGATCCGTCCATTTGGCCTGGGTAACCCTCCTGCCTCACTTCCCCCACCTGATGGTGAGCAGTCTCATGAGGTTTAGGTTCTCTAGCCAACATTTTGGCATGATTCTGTGCAGAAGTGCCCTTCTGCCTTCTGTTTTTCCCCTCCTGCTCAAGGAGGTTCAGGTTCGTGGTGGCCCAGGATTTAGAAACCAGTGATTTGAGCCATCCACAGAGAACGAAGAAACGAAGCCTGCTGAGAACTGTTGACCAGGGAGGAATTTTGTTGTGGACCAGCAAGAAAAATAATGTAAAGCAGGTGTTTCTGCAATCGTGAGACATTTGTAAAACCAACGTTGTCCAACGAATCTCCCACTCACATTCTCATTCACATGATATGGCAAGGTCTAACACAAAAGACCGCAAATAGGAAACATCTCTCTGTACTAGTTGGCGTAGGACCTGCGCTAGGGCCTCCCTCCCCTTCTCTGTCTGTGCTTTTCTGTTTATTTAGGTGTGTGCCTTTGTTTCTGTTTTTACATTTAGCACAAGTAGAAAGGAAATGGGATTTCATACAGCTTAGGAGACTGGGAGGTCACCATGCTTTGGAACATGGGCTTTTTTTGTCCTTATACCGCAGGTGCAAGTCCTCACAGGCCAGATCCTCACTAATATAAACTGCCCCAACCTCCACAAGAGCTTCCTCCTTTTAACCAGCCTGTTTGAGGAGGTTTGTGATATCCAGAGATGCAGACACAAGCTATACTTGGGCTGGTCTCCTGTTCAGGAATGCGAACTTGAAGGTGAACAGTACCGTTTGCTCTTGGTCATGGAGTCAGGAGGAGTGGATTGACCATTGCATGTGAAGATGCATTAACAAACAGCAGATGCTCTTTTCATTCAGGGTTGTGAATTTATTGGAAATGTAATTTGGGGAATAGTTTAAATTAGTTGAATTTAGGCCAACTTGGGGAGAGGCAAGGAAGGGAGGTATAAGGGTAAGTTCAAGGCTCTTCTCAGGACCACCCTTAAACAAACATGAATAGCTTTGTTCTCTCTGTTAATGAAGGAAATCCTCACATTGGAATGAGAGCAACTCTGTTATTGCTGAAAGAAAACGCTCTGTCAGTCTCCTGTGAGAAACTCTGCTCTGTAAGGGGCTAATAGTTCACAAAGGTACTGTAAACTGGCTTATTTTGCTCAGCATCCAGGACTATTTTGCCAGTTTATTTCAACTAAAGTCTTATCCTTGTTTCCTGTGACATCACATCAAGGTCTTCACAATCCACCTCTGGATTTTCAATCATCCATCAGCCGAAGAACCGCTCCCAATCTTTTGTAAGAAGCTATCAGTCTTATTCACCTCATCTCCAGCTGTATTCATACCCACTTCCCTCCCTTTTGCAGGTGTTCCCTTATCCATGCTGGCAGTAACATGTGCATGCTACAGCAGTGCCAGTCATGGCTAAGGCTGAGCTGGATTTTAGGTACTTAACAGGTTTAATTTGTGAACCTACAACACCCAATCTCCAAAACATAATCTCTCACTGACAATAAAGTGCTTTTAGCCCTGTTTAAAAAGAAGCTGATACTGAAAGAAGCAGCTCAACCTTTTTGTGTGAGGTAAGGGTCAGTTTATGACTGGATAAATCGCCTGGCAGGAAGGTTGTGTGGCAACTTGGCAATCATAGAATAACACAGCTGAAGGAGAACGCCTGAGCCCTGTCTTCTAGTCTTCTTTTTAACCATGCTGGCTTGTTTACATTTGGGTGGTAGATGGGTGGAGCCCGTATTCCCATTTCTGGCTTGTATCCGTCCACTTGGATGTCAATGAAAACTGTTGCAATTATATCATCATCGTGTCCCGCTATTGGAAATGATTAGTCTGTTCATTTTCCATAAATACTGGCTGGCTGGCTTCACCTGGCAGTTGCTGGGAATTGTCATGGCAGATAGGAAAGCCCAAAGAATATAAGGATTCATAACTTCATGTGAGTTATGGTGTTTTCCAGGTGCAAAGTCAAACAAGCCCATGCTGTTGGATTTAAGACATAAACAGAAATGCCAGCTTTTAGACGCATTCAGGTAGCAATGGAGAAAGCACAGGTATTTCAAAACAAGGACAGTCTTACTATGCTATTTTAGTCAGGAAGGGAATTTGTAATTAAAATAAGCCTCAAACTAATAGGGGAACTTTTAAATTTAAGGTGAAAGTTCAGAAATAATCAGGTTTTCTAGCTAAATAACACTTCCCATTCCTACCTCTCCACCACAGCAGCCTTTGCTCTTCCATACCGACCAGTTCCAGTGGGTGGAACCAAATGTAGCCCTGTATTAACTTCAAGGCTATTTATTCTACAAGTGAGCTCTAATTCCAAATAATACTGATGCCAACCATTTTTCTTTTCCCCAGGACTCAGGCATACAACACACTTTCCTCTGTTGGAGCTCATCATTCCATAACTCCAGAAATTGCAATATAAACCTTGGCTACTACGCGCACTTCAACTTGAAAACACAGCAGTGATCTGGGATTTTACTTCAAGCAAATTTGAAAGTGGATTAGAAATAGGATCCAGCTGCATCTCTAATAGTCAAAAGCAAAATTAGCAGAACATTGGAGCCGAAATCACTTTCAGCTTTTTTCCTTCCTTTTGCTTTAGAGGAGGAATTACATAGAAGTAAAATACCATAATTAAATTGTCATTTGTTCCTTACCTTGGTAGAAGCTCTTCCCAGCTGAACACATCTCAGTTTCTATCCTAAGCATTTACCTACAGCACAGGGTTGGGGGGAGGGATGGAGGGTGTTATTACTTGTTTTAAGCAATTAGAAATCAGAAGCATGCACAGCCTGTCTGTTATAGTCTTCAGCGAGCGCCTTGCCAGGCTCTGCAGGTTATACATCATTAGCACACAGATTGTCCAGGAGAGCCCAAAGCTTGTGCAGGTGTGTTGGCAAAGCTCACGCCACTTCCCTTCCCTCCTCCCTCTTCGCTGCACTTCCAGCAAGCCGATACTTGAAACTTTGTGTGGCAAAATCACAGCGAGCTCTCCTAAAGCCTCTGTTAGCTCGAAGCTCACCCAGCAGACGTGACTCGGAGATGGCGCGTGGAACCTGGAAAGGACTTGCTGGAAAAACAAAACCCTGGAGTCAAAAGCTTAGTGTGTTTTTCCATGATTGTATGAAAAGAAAAGCACTTGTGTGTTTTTTTTTAAACACTTTCAGATATTAGAAGTTTCGTGAACACAGACACGGCTGCTTTCTTTTTGTCTTCTCTCTTTTCCGCTGCCCTTGAACTTTCAGAATGACTACAGGGAATATATTCCAGCCTGTTTTCAATGACCCATTCATCTGGTGGTTTGATTTCAGCTTTTCCCAAAAGGGACCAAGCTTCATTCAAGCTCTGCTCCTGGCATTAGCTACCCTTACTTGCGCATCTCACTCAGATAATCAATAAAGTGGATGGCATCTGAAAATAATTACACTCAGCTGTTCCCCAGCTTCAAGACGGAGACAGAAGCTGGGAAAAGAGCCTTTGCATATTCAGCACTTTGTTAAAGGAATGAAATATAGTGCTATGTGTTATTGTTGTATCCTGAAACCTGGGCACTCAGCAGCAGTTCCTTTTGACGTTGCATAGTGCTCTGGCCATGCAGCACCTGATCGCAAAGCTCATCATCTTTCCTGGCTTTGCTAGGGGAGTTGTCCTGTCTGCTTGTACAAAGGGCAAGAGCTGTCAAATGGGTTGCAAATGTAACAGTGGTGTCTGCTTCCTCCCCTAAGGAGGAAGGATGTAGCCAAGTTCAGTGCCCTCGTTTCTTTACAGGACACCACCACAATTGCATTGTTACAGCCAGATGTCCTGGCCCCAGGCTAGTGTGCAAGTGGGTGGCCTGTGCAAGGCGTGGTGTCCCTCTGTGGCATGGGGTTTGTTTTCCCAGCCAAAATCATGTTCAAACCCCAGCTGAAATGGCAAGGATCTATCTTTATACTGCTCACGGCAAAGGCGCCTTTAGATGTCTGAAAGGCTTTCAGTGCCTACAGAAGAACCTGGTTCAGGTTCTCCATCACCTGATGGAGTCCTACGAGCCAGGAAAGTATATGAGTCATCTGATATTAGAAGATACTTAATGACTATCTCAGGTTTGCAGCTTCAGCCTCTCTTGCAATGGCTAAGATGAACCATTGGCATGAATCTGAGCATTCCCATTGCAGCCTAACTATAGAGTAGCTGCCCCATGTACCCACACAGGGCCTCTGAAGTGAGCAATGATAGAAAAAGGAGAGGCACAGATTTTGCCAGGGCAGCTTGCAAATGCACAGTATGTCTTTGACTTTTTATTCCTGCAGCTCTGGAGAAGCTTTGTGTAGCACTGTCACAGCAGGGACTAGATCCTGGTTATGATCTTACACAGGTTTTAGTGACCTTTCCTAATAGTCTGCCCATGGCCTGCACTGGAGGCAAGGAGAGAGGTGATGTGAAGCAGTGGTGTGATCCAGTGTAGCCATTCCCACATATTTCAGTTATGCCTTTCTCTCTGGAGCTGCAGAGCCAGGAATAGATGCATAGCTGGGAAAGACCTGTGATGTCTGGAAGAGCTGGGAACTGGGGACATCCAGAGTTTGGCAGCTGTCTCCCCACAAATAAGCTAAGGCCATCAAGCACCTGGTTGCTGGGTGCCAGAAGGGCTATTTCACATATCCGGGCAGCAGCAATTACAGGGGAGCATTATATTTGGACAAACCCCAAACTTTTAAATTCTGATGCAGAACCATCCTTTAAAACGGAATAATTATGACA
>JBCJKH010034008.1:0-29005 GCA_039877255.1 Loriculus beryllinus
GCATACTTTCTGTCTGATTTCAACATCTTAAACACGCACAGTACTTACCGACTTCAGTAAAGGTCAAAGTATTTTTGAGCTTCAAAATTCAGTAGGAATTTAACACTGTAGAAAGTCAAGCATTACAGTGACTGAATTCAATTCCATTTAGGAATACCTTCACCCCCAATATCTATAACTGAATAAAACCATCAGCTCAGACTCTCTACACTGCTTTGGTCTTTGCATTGCACAAGAGTAGCCAAAAATATGAATCTTTCATGGTGGTATTTGTTTTGTTTTCTTTGGGCTTTGGCCAATTTTATGTTTAAGCATAAGAAGCATTAGAAGCATAATTTTATGCTTCTAGCTTTCATGCTAGAAGCACTGCACATACTCTTAAGCCATTGTGTTTTGCTTTAATCACTATGAATGCTACCAATACTAATTTTTTTCTTATTTTAAAGATAATTTATGCCATGATACTTAAGTTTTCTTAAAGCCCTAGTTTCTATCTTGTGAAACTTTAATTCCACTAAAATTCAAGAGAAAGCACTTATTTTTTTTTTTATTTTTCAGAAACACATGAAACTATGAACTCTTACCATTTCCTTCTGAACCTCACTATGCTTTACCAATTATGGTTTCTGAGAACAATCCTTAAAAACTACTTAGGACTGAAAACAGCATGGAAACAGAGAAATGACTGAAATATGATGGATTCAGAGGCATTTGCATTATAAAATTGAAGTGCCAAAACTGCTGAATGAAAGCAACTGGCAAGTCATTCTTTATTTCTTATTATTAAATTCAACTATCACTGTGATGATACAAATAATTACAGTGCTGCTTGCTGAAGGGCTACTTAAATGGCACTGGACATTTGGCCCACTGTTTGGAAGTCCAACTTTTAGGGTTCAGAATAGAGTTGAAATCAGGATTGAATTAAGACATCACTTTATTTCTTACTTGTTTATTTTCCAGCAGGTGAAAAGTCTTAATTCTTCTTACTAAACCAGAAGACATCATCTCCGATTCTTCGTTCATTTTGGTACAAAACTTTCTAACACATCACTAAACACGTCAGAAACCTGCCTTCTTTATGGCACTGTTCCCAGCAGGTTAAACCAGGAGGTGACCCATATGGGAAACACCTTGATCTCATTAGCTGAGGAGGAAAGGAATTTTTACATACTCTCACAGTTCCAGATGGAAGTCCAAAGGAAAGCCTACATATGCTTCATCCTCAAGCTTAGCATCACTGTTCCTTTTTTTAGCCAGAAGGGGCTTATCTTATTACCCTTCTTAGAGGTGATCTCAACATAGAACCAGAGAACATAATCATCCCAAAAAGCACAGGCAGTGCACAGGAAACAGGTAACTTGGACACTCCTGGGTGCCTCTCAAATGCCAAACAGGACTCTGTTGCCATAGTTTGACTTTGTGCACCCCATGTATGTGAAAACCACACTGTTTCCTTACTCTTAATTCAGGTAAAACTGATACAGTTAAATAAGTAACTGCAAAAGATGCAGTTGCCTGCACCAATATTATTACAACAGCCTCTGAGTCACAGAGGAAAATCTGGCTCATGCTGATACATTATGCAGAGCATCTCCAAAAATGACCATCCTGATAGCATTAAATAAGAACTACGAGCATAGAATTGAAAATGTGGTTATTGTCTCCACAATACTAAATTTATCCTTCCAATAACAAATACAAGGAAGTGAAAAAATTAATACCTTCAAAAGATAACGAGCAATCCAACAACAAAAAAATCTACTGTCTGCTCATTACTTTTACTCGGGTCACTCAGTAAATGAGCCAAAAATCAACCAAAAAAATTGAACTGTGAACTGCAATATTTCAAGGTCACTCTTTTCCAGACACAAACAGGATTTTAGTAGATATTAACTGGAAGAGAATGAAGGGGTTTTTTCTTCTTTGTTCCTGTAATCTGTTTATTTCACTGGCAAGCATAGTAGAGCTACTTAAAATTTGCAAAACAAAGGAGTAACACAAAATACTATTGTGTAAAAACTTCATTTATGCAAGTTATTTTTCTCCCCACACCCTGCAAAGAACAAACATGAGATATTTGTTCCTATCCTGCAACTGAAGTACTCGAGATCTGTATCACAGAGCCATTTCTATCATGCTCGACCCACAGCAACAGTTCACACCCATTCCACCCACTGTAGTAAACAGCATTTAGATACCAGCCACATGTAAAAAAATACCATAAAATCTGGTGCTTCACTAGAAAAAGTCTTATGTGCACTTAAAACTAAGAGGAAAAAAAAAAAAAAAAGAAAATCACACCGTCAGTAGCATGTCCACTCCATAGCAGCTTAGTTCCACATTACTAATTAGCCAGAAGGCAGAGAATAAAAAATACATGTGTACTTAATTTTATTAAATATAAATATAAACATGTAACGCTTGCTTCCCTATTGACGAACAGAAGGTAGGAATATTCTCCACACATGGCTCAAAGCTGTTTGCAATACACTATCTGACCCTTCACTAATACATGGGAAGAACCTATCTTTCAACAACTGTTGATTTGTAGAGATGATTAAGGGAAAACTGTCCAGCATCTTCCATATGTTAAAATAAAAATCAGTTAGTCAAAAGTCTGTTACAGACTCTAGACCCTGCTGAAATAGCTCTTTAAGGAAAGGGTTAAATTTCTTTGTTTTTATGAGGAATTAGTGTCATTTTGTACAGTTTTATTTGATTTAGGTCATAAATTCATAGTAAAGACATCTAACATTAGTGTTTGTTAATAGGAAAGGATCAGAACTAGAACATCCAAACACAGATAACTTGGGTAAGGAGGAGAAAACCCACAAGCTTAGGCATGAATTCCAAATAGCAGTAATCTGTAACACACTAAGTCACAGTCCCAAATTCTGTTGGATATGTTAATTTAAACTTTGAATTAAATGTTGTTCTTGTAGCTCACCTTTAAGCATCCATACTCAAGTCATGCTTTCTGCAACTGGGCTCATGGATTCTTGTAATTTTTAAAGTGTTCTCTCAGTGGTCTCACATAAACTACTTTTTTTTACATCAGTATTTTTTACAAAAAAAAGCTGAAAAACTAGTGCGACCTATTAGCAATACTAAAACTGTACCAAAACTGACTAAAGAGTCAAGAAAATTAAAGCGTGCAGAAGCAGGCTACATGATTCAGTTGGTGGGCAGGGATGCAAAGTTTTGAGCCAAATGGTCACCTCAGATTCTTTGTTGAGATTCTCAATTAGGAGTCAGACACCCCTAGAAATATATGATCTCATTACTGCATTGTATAAATGCAAATGATCGTTTGCACAGAATCAAATTTCCTATTCATGCAAAGTGATATATCAGTTTTATGGATCTATAGAAACATCTTCTCCTCAACTTCAAAAGAGACAATAGCAAAACAAAGTAACACAAAAAAAAAAAAAAAAATCACAGCTGAAAAGGAACTTTACCTACATGTCACATGGTAAGGAATGACCAACACATTATGACAGTAGTCTCAGCTTAGCTATGATGATCTACCAGCTGAATGAAGACTCTTGTGCTCCTCCTAAGTGCTCTTGCACAGCTCAATAGCTATGTGTTTGAAGAAATCATCCTGGAGGGCTATAGCGTGAAACCCTTCATTAATAATGTTATATTTCTTATCCAAAGTCCTGAAGTGGATGATTAGTTTGATTTCTTTGGAGAAAACACTATGCTTTTACCTTTCTTTACCTGCCAGAGAAGAATGGTTAACCATGCACCCAGAACAGACTGGAAGATGCAATAAGATTGTCATTCAGGTTAATTGGTTGCCTGTATCACAAGCATAAACAAATTCACAGGCTTCAGATGTGCTGCAGCTCAGAGATGGTCATAATCACTAATCTATCAAAATTCAATTTTTATTAAATGGAATAGGAATCCTCCTAAACAAGGACAGATGACAAAACACTAGTGGTTTAAAATTGCAGCAGCCCAGAACTCCAAACAAACTTGAGTAATTTAATCCTGGCATGGAAACTGCATGCTTGATGCACCAAAATTTGCATGGTGCCACTGTATAAGCTCTGCAGTATAAAATGTCAGGTACAAGCATCTGGAAAACTACAAGCTGCTTACACCAGCTCCACTGCTTCACACCATTTCAGTCTGTGTTTCTACAGATGGGCACAATTTACCTTAATTTACCCATAAAAAAAGCCATTATATTTCTTTTTTTTCTAGATCATTCTTTAAAATCCTTCTGATAATCACACACTTACATTAAGTAACTTAACTTACTAAAGCATCTATATGAGTTACTTTGTCCTCACATAGGTATAAATCTGGCTCATTTTGACAAATGTGAATTAATCCACCCTGAAAATATGTACAGACCTTTCGAGAAAAAAAGATACTGTACTTGTCACAGAAAGTTACTTAAAGCCAATTCCTCTTATTATCTTTCCCCTTTAAAGACATCCTAATTGAGAAGGCTGGTTCCAGTTTGATAAGGACGTCAGTACATACCAACCCCTCATATACTGTGGCTGCGATTTTCACAAAGTTAAGAACCACAGGTCACACAGAGTCTAAACAATATTCTCAGAGAGGATGCATAAACACCTTTACACAGTTTACAGCTATGTGTTCACACAGCACTTCTTTCCACCAAAAACTTCTTCAATGCTTAGAGGGAGGAAGGACACTATTTACTGAGTAAGCAGATAAGGTATCTGGTGTTCAGTCTCATTATAGTTGTTCATTCCACAGACTTACAGTTCAGTTCTCAAGTTCTGCTAGGATGCCAGAAGTATTAATTTCTTCATAAGCCTCTCCAAGGTGATCATCACTACAGTATTAAAGTATTTTTGCCAACATTAATGAACTTATCTTCTCATATCATGCTATGTTGTGCAGCTAGTATTATCATTTTACAGATACAGAATTGAAGCATAGAGACTGAAGTTAAACAGAAAAGACTTCATTTAGTTTGGATATCCAGCCAGCTTCAGCTGTAATATTTTAACTCCCACGAGGATCAGAAATACAAGTTTACAATAATAAAACAGAGGAAGAGTAACAGTGGTAAGAAGGTAGAATAATGAGGTAAAATACCCTTAACAACATGGTTTTGCCTGGTTTACAACAGGACAAGAAGAACTGGAAACTTTGGATTCCTTCTGGACTTTGTAATGCCCTCACAAGACAGACACAACTACTTGCATGTCTTCCCAGTTGCCCAATGCCATTCTCATCTTCCATCAGTCCCATCGTGTCTCCATCACTATTCTCCAACAACCTCATCCAACAAACATTAAGATCTCGTCCAGGCAGCTCATCCTAGCCTTACTTCAATTCAAAGCCAAGACTTTCTCTCTCATGGTATCTGAAGGAGGCCTATAGGGATGCTGGGGAGGGACTCTTCATTAGGGACTGTAGTGACAGGACAAGGGGTAACAGAATAAAGCTTAAACAGGGGAAGTTTACATTGGATATAAGGAAGAACTTCATTACTGTTAGAATGGTGAGGCACTGTAATGGGTTGCCCAGTGAAGTTGTGAGTGCTCCATTCCTGGCAGGTTAGGTTGGACGAAGCCTTGCGTGACATGGTTTAGTGTGAGGTGTCCCTGCTTATGACAGGGGAGCTGGAACTAGATGATCTTAAAGTCCTTTCCAACCCTAACTATTCTATGATTCAAAGTCCCTAAGAATATTGGGTGGAAAGCCAGTTTGGATCGGGCTTTGAGCAATCTCGTCTAGTGGAAGGTGTTCCTGCCTATAGCAAGGGGTTGGAACTAGGTGATTTCTAAGGTCTCTTCCAACCCAAACCATTCTATGATTCTCTGATTGATACTGGGTAGCCCACTATACTAGTCAGGTAATTTTCTGGTTAAAGCAGAAGCGGCATTAAAAAGCAACATTATGTAGCTAATACTCTTCGCTGTAAGTCATCAGCGTATGTAATCATATACTGAGTTACCTTATTCCCTTTATGCCTGTCATATGCCAATTGACCATCCCAAGACAATGCCTCTTCAAACAATTCATCTTTCTTCCACATCAGCCAGCAGCTATTTTAAGGCTTGAAATGAGCTTTTATCCTCAGTTGTATGCCTGCTAATGTAAAAAAAAAAAAATACTGCTGAACTCATAGAAAGTAAAACAAAATCATTAAGACTTTATCTCTGTTTTATTATGTTATATAATTGACAACAGATGAGTGTTAAGGCAAATGCTACTGCATGGCGGGGTTGCACATGTGCTTCCAAGTTCTTTTCCTGTATGTGAAATGTAGTGCACTGTCCTGGGAAGTATAACCAGGAGCATTTGTCTGCTCTTTCATTTGACTTGGCAGAAATAATAGCATTTCTAGAGAGCGTTATATGACCAGTACTAGAGCATGATTTTGGCCTTGGCCTTTCATCAGAGCCTGTTTTAGAAGCAGAATTTCTGCTGGAAAATGGTCTGCTTCTGTTGAGATGAAAGAAGTTGTACTGTCTCCCTTTGGTTTCAGTTAGGTGAACTTAGAATATCGCTTATTGATTAGAAGCTGTTCACATCAGACTTAACCAGGCAAATTAGTGCCTGGGTTAGATAAGTCTAGGTAAGAAATTCCTATATAAAAAGCTGTATTAGAGCTGTTTTGTTCAAATGGGCATTGCATCCTCTCCTGTGAAACAGTGAGATGGACAAGGGAGTACATCCTGTCGTTCTCAGAGCCGCATTCAACTGCATGTCTTCAATTTAATTGCTTCCAAATACAAAGCAGAAGAGATATTTTATGCTTCCACATCCTAGCAGGAGTGAATTTAACCCATCAGTGCAGTCAAGGCATTTTCTTCAGTCTATAATGCTCTAGATTTCTATCTGCAGCCTGTCTTCCCACCAGTAAAGTGAATATCAGTATTGACTGCTATTTTGGGAAACACTACCTATTATCTTGTGTTTCTTACTAATACCATGAGTTGGTTTCTGAAAAGTTATAATCATAGGTTTACAAGTTGCAATATGGTGGCAGAATCATAAACTTCATGCTCGGAAGCCAAAAAGCCTTTTAGATACCAGCAATTACTTTGACATTTCTGGGATCATAGCATGCTGTGATGATAAAGGGCAAAACCAGGAAAATGAAACACTTAAATAACAAGAAAGTGCACCTTTGGTTACTGGGCATGGTCCAGAAGATCTGAAAATGGGTTGCATACCTATATCTTCAGTGTGAAGAAATCTGTATTGTGGATGTGGCGACCATGGATATGGAATACAGCCCTAGTGTGTTGTATGAGTTTGCCTGTGAGACAATCAGCTTTATGTGTTATTTTCAGATTTCATTAAACCATTTTGTTTGAAATTTCTTTATTCTCCTTTAAATACTTCTCCTCTGAGAGACTGAACAGGAAAATACTTTATTAAAAATCAAAATGACAGGCAGCTCAGAGAACATAAAGCCTGTAGTGCGATGCTCTTGTATGTGACCTGGCACTGGTGCTGCAGTTACGTACAGACTGGGGGATTGCTCTGGCTGCCTCCACTCTGAACCACAACTGTCCCAGGTCTGCAAGGATTGCTACCAGGAAGGGAAGTCATCTTAACAGCCTGAGTCTTGACCAAGACAAGCCCCTGCAGTGCTGTGTCCTGCTGACTCCTGGCCATTGCATGTGAACAGCTGTCTGCAGACCTTACAATGCCATTGGCAGTTCTTCTCCTTTATCACCCTGTCCAACTCAGAGTAGTCTGTTATTATCTTTACTTTGTTAAGTATGATTCTTTTTGCTTGCAAGGTCTTTCAACTCCTCAAATCACCTTTATTTTTATGCAAAGAGAAGAGATACTTGCATTCTGCAAATAAATTATTTTTCTGCATGAGAAAAGAGGAGAGGAAGCAAGAGAGAAATGCCTTTTCTCTGACTTGCTCAAAAGGAAACTGTGAGTTTTATTTGTTTAGTCATGAATTCTATAGTTTTCTCCAGCTTCTTTTTCTGCTCAGCTTTTTAGTCAGTAAAAATGTACTATGTGATTTATACTAAAGAAAAAACAATACAATAAAGATGCCATATTAGGTGATTTGATACATAGCCTGAAGAAGTCAACGTCCTCTATTATTTGTGGTTGTTTTGGCAGTAGGAACTTTCTGAGAGATCCTAGAGTAAAGACTGCAGTAGAAGGTCATCTGTCTATGCTGTAATATTCTTCATCTTGTGGTATATGACGACCAGGTTAAAGTAGGAGGGGCTCTTGAGCTGCAAGGAGAAAATGGAAAACCTGCTTTGCCTGGAAATTTGGTTGCATGTTCAGGGTTCCTGCTTCATCAAATGCTCTCTTTTATCACTGCCCAGCAATGAGCTAAAATTAAGGCCAGAATAAACAGGATGTTAAAATAAAATGCTGCAGTATATCAGCATTACAGATGTCTGTGCAACCCGTGCCCCTTTTCCCTCCCAGCAGCTGGATGAGGATCTTTAGGGCCAAGAGCATTTTGAACGCAAGACCACCTCAATGGTCTTAGAGCTAATATCTGTATTGCTTATGCTAATGTTCTAGGGCTGATACTGGGGGAAGGGAAAATATGTTGTCATTTTTGTGGATGAATAATCCTAGATAGTACTAATCCTTTCTCTGCCCTCATGTAGGAGTACCAAAATAAGGCCTTCATTATGTTTGTACTTCTGCCCCTGCTTGGGTCACAGCTGTGTTCAGGAAGGGGAGCAAGTGAAAGGCAAGGGCCAAAGGCAGCAAAGGATCTTCTAATATCAGCTGAAATGGCACATTAATAATGTCATCTCACACCCTGCAGAATTTCTGGGTTGCAATATTGTAAATATAGAGGTAAATATAGAGGTAGTTTTAGTAAATGTGTAAAATTTTTGAGGCCATATTATTTCTGCTTAATATAGAAGTTGCTATGAGCCAAGGTGCTGCTTAATGAGCCAGTCATATAGGTTCTCACAGTTAGTAACAGACTACATTTTTTTTTATAAGGAATCTATTACTTTTGAATTAACATAATTATTTTCTTTCAATTTTTTGAATGACTGCTGTTATTATATTCCATGTACTTTCTAATGTAAAAAGCTAAAATAGAGTAATTCAAACTTTATATGTTAAAAGATGCCTTCAGGTTGAGCAACAATATTATCTGTTCTAGGAGGAGAAAATGGTTATGGTCAAGTTAGACTTTTTTGCAGGTACGAGATGATAGGAAAAAAAATGCTTCCTAAGATACAGATATGCAAATATGAAAACTGGGTGAAAAATAAAAGAGGGTTGTAAGATTGCTGTATTTCAATGATATTTGCCACTTGAACCTAGAAAAATATTGCTTCTCTTTAGAAATGTATTAAAATTAATCATAAACAAGGTGACAGGAAACTTTCCTGATATTAGAAATCCTAAGAGATATTTATATAATTTCAATTTTGAATTTTTAAATGATTACAAGCCTGAGCAAACTTTTTACAGGGCATTATTAATGTGAAGATCTCCAGATATTTGAAACTAGAATTGTTTAATATCAGTGGTCAGTGTGCCCATGGTAAATGCACTACATCCAATGAGGTAGTGTATAAGGAAGTGTGAAGTGTAAAAGGCTCCTCTTTCTATCTCATCTGGTGTAACTCCACTGACTTTCTTTGAAGTAGTTTTCCTGATAAGAAATTGTCAGTAAATCACTCTCTCCATTGGTCCCTAGTTTCTTCTTTGATATTTCTTCATGAGAGAGTAGCTAATGCTGGCAGTGTAACTCAGCAGAGGCCTTTGTATGTTCTTAACATATCCTTTGGGCAATAATGGAAAAAGCAACAACCTACTTGCAAGGCTTCATTCTTGGTTTTGAAAGCATTGTAGGGTTTTTTTAGAGAGAGAAATTTACTTAATTTTCACTTGTAGAGAGAGATTTTGAAGAGATAGGGAAATGTCTGTAATCTGTAGCCTCACATCTGAATCACAACAGGGATTTACTTGACTCAGAATCTAGTACATAAAGACACCATTATTTCAGCAGGGGAACTAAGATGCCTTAGAAAATATTGGTGCTGTTAAACCTTCACTGTTAAGTAGTTTGTTAACACAGTTCCCTGTATCAGATCTCACAATGTATACTCATTCTTCAGTGAGTTACATTTAGAAATTAAGATTTACAGCACTTTCCATAGTGTTCTGTATAGCTCTTGACAAGCACTGCCAGCTTACTGGTAGGACTGAACTTCACAGTCTTACTTGATTTGATATGACCTTCACAAAATACTATTTCCAGGTAAAATTGGGAAGAAAAATGCGGCACTTATAGTCTGAAAAAAATAATAAAACCCAAGTGATAAAATCTGGAAAATGTTTTATGTGACCACAGGATTTGTTTGTTTGTTTATTTGGGAGGTGTTGTTATTTATTTTTACACTTATAGTCTCTATTAATATTTTCTTAGGAAAGAAAGTGCTTATCCACATATTCCTTGCAGAGTTAATGAAATTGCCAGAACTTGCAGAATTGCAAGAACTTTTCTTGCATTTCCTTTTGCAGAAGTGTTGCCCATTTTGGGGAGGATTTATCTAATCAGCTGAGATTTTATGCTTGGGCAAGTTTGGCCCTGTCTTTTGACACCTTTTGCATTCTTCTTGTAGATGTGTAGAATGCAGAACATGTGGGCACATGTAGAGCTGATAAATTTCAGAGATCTGTTATGTTACCATTATTCAAACTTGTGGACATGTCATGGGAGGGTGAAGGTTATGCACCTGATGTGTTGCCTCTCTGCATTTTCATATGCTGAAGCACAAGCTTATTTTGAAAGCTAGAAAATGACAGGATGTAGATAAAATGCTTCCCTTATATCATCTAAAATAATTTTGCTTTTTTTTTTTTCCAGCTAACGTGAAAATTAAGTAATGTTCATGGCAGATGCTGTTAGTCTCAATGCATATCCAAGAATCCTCACCTTCATTACAGCACACTCATACATGTGCTACTGCTGGTTCAAATTACTGCTGTGTGGAAGAAAATGGAAATATCTTGAGTTCGGATACTTTCAGTATTTTTTCACCCTTATTTGTTGGGCATAAAATGCTTCATAACGCTCCCACCAGGCCAAAAGGCACTAATCTGTCATCTGTATCACAGGACTGTTTTCCTCCTGTTAGGGTTACATGCAGCTGCCTGTTAGAGCAAGAATTTCCTTGAAAATTGGGAAGGTAACAAAGTACTTGGTGGAGTTTCACTGCTTTTGCTTCAAAAGTATCAAAATCTCTGTGCTAGTTTGTCTTGGCATATTACTCCTAATGGCGTGACTGCATTTTGAATACGTTTGAGTTTTTAAACTGCGTTGGTAGCTGACATGTTAAATCTCCTTCTCTACCTCTGGAAACCTAGAGAGTAAATAATTTCCTGAATATTCTGTATGCACTGAGTTTTCCTTCTCCTGTGCCAGTGCTTTGTTTCCACTTTGGTATTTTACAACATTAAAGAGGCTAATGTATAAAGATAATTATACTTTTTGACACTTGTAGAATTCACAAAATCACTGAAGTCACACTGAAGATTAATAACATAATTACTGGTAAAACTTGCTTAGCTTGCTGAAGAAGTTTTGCATCCTGGAGTGTATTGTTTGAAACATTTTCTAAAACACAGCTGAGTAACTAGATATTAACCTGAAAGATTTTCCCATGCATTCTCTTGAGCTAATTTAGCAGCCAGTCAATTTACAGTAATCTAGATTAATTGCTTTACAAAAGTAGAGAGAAAATATTTTAAAATAGGCAAAATATTATTTGATTAAAAATTTAGGTGACAGCCATGAATGATCATTAGATTTCATACCCTCAATATCTTTTAAAAAAGCAACTAAATCTTGTGACTTTCACAAGGAAGAAAATGTACATAAAACCCAGCTAAATATAAAGAAAAGACTTACAAAAAGCTGGGTTCATGTTTCCCTAATATGTAACTCTAATACATTTGTAATTTCCTTACATTGAACCAAAATCTAAAAGACTTAAGTTGCGTATTTGTTGTTCAGTCACAAGCTTTCCATTTAGAGGTGATCTGTACACCACTATATTCTTATGTCTAGGTCTCCTTAAGAAGTTAGCTGCTCTGTTTATGTGTTTTATTTTAAGCTATTTATTAAGTGAAATCTAGAACTTAAAGGAAGATTACGAGGTTATTACATTGCATAATTTTTGCAGGGATGGTTTGTATATGAAAGGAATTAGCCTTACAGCTCTATTTGGACATTTGCTTTTCTCGAAGCAGAGCACAAGCAAAGCTGTTATGTGAAGGTCCTCTGTCATAGTCATTGGTCTTGTCCTGCAGGCGTCTGCTGTACAAACAACATAAATCTCATTCTGAATTAGGGAAATACAACTGAAATTAGTGACTATATTCATGAATTAAATCTTTCATGTTAGATCAGACTGTACTGTCTTCAATATGGTCACCTTTCTATTCCACATTCTGATAAAGAGCAATAGAGCTCACAGTTAATTTATGGTTTTAAAGTATGCATCTATTTCTGTCCAGCTGTGTTTTAAATCTTAACTTGTTTTTTGAAATTCATATTTTTTTATTTGACACCAATGAAAATAAGCAAGTATCTATTTAATAATGTAATATAATCTTTTAATAATCTATTAATCTATTTTTAATTAATCACAATATAATAAAATAATTTGATAAAATACATTACTTATATTGCTATATTAATAAGTCAATATAGCAATAATCATTAACAATGATAACTGTATAATAATAATACATTATATTAAAATATTTCTAATAATAAAATATTAATTGCATAATTAATAATAATGATTTAATAATGAAGTAAATCAATTTAATAATTTAGCTAATCTATTTAATAACGTAATTATGTAATGTATCTATTACAGCCTTATTCATTATCTATGTTTTTCTAACCCAGAGCTGCAAAGTGGAGGTGCAAAG
Source organism: Loriculus beryllinus (assembly GCA_039877255.1). Taxonomy (NCBI): domain Eukaryota; kingdom Metazoa; phylum Chordata; class Aves; order Psittaciformes; family Psittacidae; genus Loriculus; species Loriculus beryllinus. The sequence goes on from JBCJKH010034008.1 coordinate 12,916, forward strand.
CTGTATAAATCCTAAGAGCTTGAACTTGAAAAAAACGAACATTTTTGACAACTACAGTAATAGTATGACTTTCTAAGCTCTCTATAAATATCTGATCAGTAGGCAAAAGGTGGGAATTCTAGACAAAATCATATTCAGGAGCTAGAATACATAAGAAGTGAATCTTTGGAGAAGGTCAGTAATATGAAACTGCAAGCAGTTTTACAACTTAGAACTGATTTGAAATCCAGACACAAAGCTGGTGATGAGATATTTACCTGAGCTCTTCCTATCCTGCATGTCATTTACCAGAGGTAGTTAGCTGGTACTCTGATTAAAAACTTCTTCCTTTGTCCTGGTGGCTGACATTAACCCATTTCACTTTCTAAATATGGTGGCTCAGTCCAGCTCCTGGGTTTTATTGACCCATATTTATCTGTATCAACATTTGTATTCACATTTCTTACTTTAGGGACAGAGGAAGAACTCCCAGTTTATCAGAAACGTGTACCTTTATAGACCACAGAAGCTTAAGATGGAAATAGTTTTCATCCAAGCAGAAGAGTTTGTTCTTAATTTTAAAATAAATAAATAATTAGGCAGAAACTGTCCAAAAAGGAAAATGAGCCAGTACAATTCTAGATGATGCTCTACATGCAAGTTATTACTTAGTTACTCAAAGGTTTCCCTGGTTAATGGAGCCTGCAAGCTAGTTTCTTTCACCCTAGGCTGGTATATGCAAAACTGTAAGTCAAAAGAGGATTTTAAGCACATTGGATGTATTATGAGGATTTTTTTGCTGGGTTGTGATTGGGCTGCTTAGTTTGCTTATTTCTGCTGCAGTTAACTTCATTGCATGGTGTGGAAGCAGAAGTGCAAACTTGTGAAAGGGAGTTCTGTGGAAAAGTAGGTAGGACTTTTGTTTTAAAACTTTGAACAATAAAGGACATGTCAAATATTCTTCTAGGAAAGTAAATAGGAGGGAGGAGATCTGTCAGCAGAACTTCATATATGCTAGCAAAAATGGTAGTATATGTTTGTATTTTCACTGTAATTTTTAGCCTTTTTCTTTCTAATAGTAATAGCAATAGTAATAATACTAATAAAAGCATAGATGATGTTTTGCTGTAACACGTTGACTAAAATGAAAAATTCAAACGAAATAGTTGCCTGTAGAACAATACAAAATACCCATGTGGATGCAGTAGTTAGACTGGTCTGGTGAGAACATTGTTCCCACATTTATGTATTTTTGCAGTTTTGAAGGTATCAGAATAGACAGAATAGTGAATGCGAGAGTCTCTCCCCTTGACTGTGATGCTGGGTTCTGTGCCCATTTCTGATCTTCCAGTGTACCCAATACACCAGATGGGGTCAACAGACAGGTCTGAAGTGGACAGGTGAGGGGCGGTTGGTGCAAGGGACCTCCTATGGCAAGGGCGGACCTGGGCACAAGCTATGTGGATGACAGCCTCTCCTTGCCCTGGTTTAGTGCTCTGGTCCCAAGAGCTCAGTCTCCTGCTAATAGGCCAAAGGAGACTGTGGCTTCCCTCTAGGGGTGGGAGCTTATGAAGAGCTTGCATGGGGATCCAGAAAAGCAGGAGCCCTGGTAAAACTTTATTTGCTTTATTATGGGCTGATCCAAAAGCCCACCGAAGTCAGTAGAAGTCCAAATATCGGGTCTGCTCTTGAATCTGTATGGGTGTCTTCATCTTTGCTGACAGCTTAGCTGCTATCGTATCAGTATATTTTGTTCAGCCATATCACAGAAACAACGGTAAATGCAGAGATTTCTTTTTCCTGGCAGAGCGGTTTTTTTGTTCCTAATTAAAATGTTTAGTCTTCAGAAACTTCCTTATTTGTGTTCTACAATTATACTGCTGAGTAAGAAAGAGGGGGTCTTTGCAAAGAATGAGGTGAATTAGTTTTAGCTAACTGCATCTGAAAAGCAGAGCACATGATCTTTTGGCCTTGCACTCAGAGTAACTCGGCTAGCATTTTGGACAGCAAGCTCCCTGAATATGAGACCCAGGAAGAAATGCCACAGATTATTAGAAATGGGATGGATAGGAGCAGGCTTTACTGGAAACATTGGCTAAGCTTACATTGTAATTGCTGTGCTGAAGCAGTAAACAGCTGCTGATCCTGTGATCTTTCTGGTGAAAAACAAGCATTTGTTGCAGTTATTTTTCAGATGTATGTTGTTGTTTGCATGGTATTTCAAGAGTCCTACTTGGTATTTATATTATTAGCTCAGTGTTCTACATTACAATAAATGTGTTTACCTATTACAAAAGTACTGACCCTTAAAACATCTGCTTCTCAGCTGAACATCCAGAGCTCAGTGGGTGTGGGTAGCTTCTGTTAGCCATTCTTTCATAATATTTTGCAGTCTTTGGCAAGCAGTTTGAGTCAGATTCTGACCTCAGATGCACTCCTGTACAATGGTAATAGCTGTGCTCCAGTCAACAGCATTCTTCGAGTTTTATGTCAGTGTTAACTGAGGTCAGAAGACATTGCAGTGAGTGGGCCACAATCCTGTCTAATTTTTGCCTGGTGAAGTTCTTCAAGGAAAAGACATAAAAGCTCTAGTGGCTTCAGACTGATACCAAAGTCACCCTCACTCTTCTAGAGATGGAGCAATAGGAAATGATATGGCAGAAGGTTAATCAAATTGTTATGAGGAATAAAGGGGTTTGTGTCTATCACCATCAGCAGAAGAGCCGTAACTGGAGTCTGACAGGCTTGGAAGAGTGGCGGCTGGCTGGAGCGTGCCTTTCAGTCTTGTGCTGTCTCTTGCCGCTACTAATACTTGACCTTAGGGGAATAGCTCAGAACCTTCTTTTGAAGAGGAGGAAACTGTTTTGATTGCCTCATAAACTAGGGGATGGAAACACCCATCATTTCCTCAAGACTGTACTGAAATCTCAGTGGTTGGTGTTGAAATGGGGAAACAATAATTTTAAGGGGTTTGGTGGCTTAACAAAAAGTCAGAATTTTCCTCCTTCCATATATTTCCAGCCATCTTGTAGGTGAGTATTTCTCAGCCCATTCTCCCCTTCTCTCCTGTCCATGGTCTGTGTTCCATGCCTGCTCTGCTCTTCACATATGAGGTTCTGCCTTTCCACCCCTGATATCCCACTCAGCTGCTGGGCCACCTGAGGAGAGATGCTCGAGTTATCTCAGAGCACAGTGTAATTTAGCACATGCTTAACTCTATACTGTCACAGGAAGGATAGGACAGTCTTTTGCTTCTGTGTTTGCAGGGCATCTACCATCTTGGGTCTTCTTAACAGCAAAGGAACTTAGCCATTATGATGATACAAGCAAAAACTAATAACATAAACCAACTATAGGCTGTGTGGGTTGATATTAGCTGGGACTTTTATAGTGGAAGGAGTCCAAAAATCAAAAAGTGGTATGAATTTAATACAGAGCATCCCCTAGAGGTTTGCGCTGCAACTTACAGACAGGATAACTGAATAGTCCTTTTCCATAACTGACTCTTCTTGCAGATACCATCTAGTAATTGTTATATGTTGGAATTAGTTTGTAGATGAGTCATAGCTTAAACAATATTGGTAATGAATTTTACAACACGTCTTACTCTGAAATAGAAAATATCTTGCAAAACTGTTTAACAGCATATCCTTTGCAGACTGGTGCAAAAAAAGCGTCTATTCTGTATTTCTGTTCATTGCTTTTATCTCCAGCAAAATGTTTATTACTGTATTTACTGTCCTTTTAAAACAGATTAAACTATTATATTTTCTAGTGCATAGATTTAATGTTGACAGCACTGTTTCTATTAATCGAATGCTTTTTTTTAGGGCTCTCCTAAAAACTTCAGCCTATACAAAATGTTCATGCTAGATAATGGATGTCAAAATAAAAATGCAGTGAAAGTTGGCTTGCACAATAAATGGAAACATCTTGCTATGGTTAATTTGACATATAAATAAACCATATTCACACCTTGAATGAAACCACATACTACAGAAAAATAATCAGTGTTTCATCTGAAGCTTCCTTTTGATATAGAAGACAGATTTGATATTTCTTAGATATAGTATTTAGTATAGCTCCTTGTGTAATGGAGGAAGCCTCCCGGTAAAGCTATTTCAATGTTGATGTTCTATGGAAACTGGTGATTGAGCATGGAGAATACAGCAACAGATGGTATAGCCCCACACGAGGTCAGTAAGCTGTGGAAATACAAAACTGCCAATCCTGAAATTGAAAACAGGTGGCAGAAATTTCACTTGGAGACTTGGCATCTATAAGTAATCAGTTACTGTAAGAGCTTTGGTTAGACACAAATGAGCTTCATTGCTGATTGCATTTTCAATAAGTAAATGAGAAAGCAGCTGCATTTGGTTAGAAACACAGTACAGGGTAGAAATACATAGAAAGTGTTTAGAAACACTGTATTTTTTTTTTTCTGTTAGTTTGAGTATATAGTGTTCCTTAGGGGTTTTTTTTCTTTTTTTTTTTCCTTCCCCATAATATTTTGGTTGAGGAAACAAAACCAAACCAGAATGTTTTACAACAGTTTTAGCAGTATTTCTGGGATCAAGGCTTTTTCTCAGAGCTTTCAGACTGTTTCTCACCATTCCTACATCACATTCTGCTTCTGAAAAACATAAATAAACAAACAAACACAGGACATCTGGATTTGCTTTTGGGGATTTCAATTTCAAATAAGGATATAAAAAACCTATTTTGATTAGAACTGAACTATGCTAATAGAGGATGTTGTGTTCTTGAACTCTGTGTTTTCTGGCAAGCTCTCCTCCCCAGTAGTTACCTAACGGAAAATTCAGATGCCTGACACTGACCTGATGGTGACTTTCGTAGCAATGGCAGGGAATTATAGAGCAGGCAATATGGTAGTGGGTGCTAGTTTGAGAAAAGCAAGGTTACTTGTATGCCAAACTGAAGTTTAGAACACTTTCAAACCATCTAAATAGAAATTATTATTGGATAGGCATCCAGCCTTCCTGAGCATCTTCAATACATAAGGGTAAAAAAATTTGGTGTTGATCATCTAGAATATTCCAGACTTAAAGGGTTTCAAGTTATTCAGGACGAAGTGTATTTGGTCCATGGGGTAAAGCTAATCCAGTAACACTAGAGCCAGAATAACCTTCAGAATTGCAGTATTCAAGAGGATTTAAAAGTTCAGGAGATGATCTCCTTTTCTGATACTGAGAAAATATATGATAGCAAAATAGAGTTCAGGCTCGTCAGGTTGCCTATCAGAGCAGTGATTTTCTCACTTCGTGCAATGCTCCATGCACTCTTACTCTCCCCTTTGCTGTTTTTTCATCCACCGAAGAGGGTAACATCTGATTTTTAGACAATAAAGTTGGGAAGAGGTAGCTGGCAAGTGGGGACAAAGCCTGTGCCTGAGGCTATGAGACAGTCTCTGCATGCAGCATCACCTTTTCCTCCCTGCTCTGCTCCTCCTGCTCTCTGGAAGCTAGGCTAAACAAAACAGATGCAACATGGAGTCTGACACCATGCTTCTTCTTGGGAGAGCACAGGTTGATCTGGAGAGACCAAGCAGCTAAGGAGGAGACGGTTGGAGTAAGACTGCAAATGCTGATTTACTGAATTGGGGCAGAAGGAAACTGGAAAAATACCTAAAAGGAGGATTTCCCTGTATAGGTCTGTAGTTAATGGAATGGAGCTGTCAAGGCTCGAGGTGGTGGAGCCTCTAATAAAAGACAGTGCTCAGGCTATGGATAGGATAGTTGGAAGGGAAACTCAGTTTGCAAATATTTGAGCACCAGTGTATTACAGACCTAAAATAAATTGTATAAGCTGGTGTCTGTGAAATCACTCATATTTAAAGCTTAAGTTGGAAAACAGTCTATTGATGAGCCCATATTTCCTGTGGAGAAGCTGTGTTAATGACATGAAAATTTTTCTCCCACAGCTTTCAGTCTTCTTACTTCAGCAAAACTGATGGGAGTAATAAAGTAAGTTGTTGCTTTTTCCCTTCTTACTGCATTTATATGAGAGGAGGAGGCTGAATGTGCTGTCTTTTATTACTTTTCTCCTCCAGGAGTAGATAAAAAGCAGTTTATGTTTCATCCTGTTTTACAAACAGATGATACTACGCATGCTTAGAAAGAGCTTAGCTAAATTGTGTGATAGGATGCATACACAGTGTGGAAAATCTGCAGCTTTTGGCATAATCAGGCAAAAGTGGAAATTAATCTGGGGCACAACAAGTTGCGATTCTTTGGTTTACCATTAATGAAAAAGAGGGGAAATGGCCACTAGGAGTTATGCAATAGAGTTCAGTTAAATAACAGGCCTTTGAAGGGCCTTGGTTCACGGAAGTGTCAGTGGTTTTGGGGGCTCATTTAGAGCCAAACAGTGTTCCCAAATGCAGCAAACTATGAGAAACTTTCGCATGACTGTCATAAAACCAGAAAATTCAGAAGTGATACATGGGCTGCAGAAGCAGATTTAGTCTTTGAAGCAAGTGGGCGTTTGCTGTCAACACCAATTAGTGTTTAACAAACTCTTCCTCACAAATTTGTTTAAGATTGCAAATGCAATAAAAGACTTGAGCACCTACAAACTCATTTTCTTCATGACAAATTTGTAGCTTTCTAATTCCTGAGTGGAATTAAAGCCTTGTGTTAACTGCTTACTTTTAGTACTTAAATTGCAATCCAAACACCCATTTGTGGATCTGGGACTTACCTGAAAATGAGAAACAAAAACAAGCAATGAACATCATTTATCTGAAATCCTGCCGTCTGAGTGTTAGCTGCTCAGTTAAGGACTGCAAGAAGAGACCTAATTGCCTCAGGATCCAGCATGTGTAATGCATTTCTGAGTGACAGTTGGTCTTTGCAAGAAATCAGAAAAGCTCTCAGTTTGTCTTTTAAGCCCAAGTACTGGTGTCACTTGTTTGTATAGTATCCTACTGGTTATTCACTGTCCAGAGGAGTGGGACAGAGAGTTCAAGACTCCCTTTACCCTGGATGAAGCCTTACATCTCTTGGCAAGGTGTCCAGCTTTTGAAGTTGTTCCAGAAAATATTTAAGACTAATTGGAACAAAAGAGAGGGGGCAAGACAGAGAGTTTATAAAATCAATCAGTTCTGTCACTAGTGCTGTTGTAAGAAGAAAACAGTTTATTCTGAGTTTTGAGAAACAGTTCTGTTGTGCTAAGTGCATGCTTGCAGAAACTGGAAAACAAGAGCAAGTAAGTTGCTCAGGCAGGGGAGAAAGGTGGTCAAGGTAACTCTTAGTAAGGTGGGGCCATGTAGTCTGCCAGACTCTTTTACTGACTAGGCCTGACTGCATCCTTTACCACCAGATAGCCCAGTCCTTACATTTGTCTGAAAATGCCATAGACCAGACTTGTTAAATATAGTGGGGTTTGAAGTGCTGGGTCTGTGGGACATCCTGCACAAGGACAGCCGACCTGTGTTCCTTAGCCGTTCCTTCTCCAGGACATCTAAATATCCAGGAACTGGTAATTTATCCCTCTGTAATTCAGACATGGAATGGTGTATCTAGTGACTGAGCTATTTCTCAGCATGAATAAATGAGATTTACAAGTTGAGGAAGGCAGTCAGCATTCAGCAAGAAGACAGATTAATTTAAGATTAATTCCTTAGTGGAGTGGAACTGACAGCTGTGTGGAAGATGAGCAGTTCTAGGGGCTGTTAAAGTCCCATTTAAGTTCACCAGGTTGAGTTTTCATGCATCTCATGATTTGCATAAGATGTAAGTAGCTTGACAGTGTGAATGTACATGGTACAGAACCAGAGTTTGTGCCCTGCTACTTTCTGCATTGAGCTAATTGGGAACACCAATATGACTAAGAATATGTTCTTGAGAAATTTAAGTTTGATTAATAGGGTCATATTCTGTCCAGGAATCAGGTAAATCTTTGCATTGTATTCTTACCACACTGAATGAACTCTAGCTGTTACTGAATCAGTTCCCTGCTGTAAGATGTGAAGAGCTGATTTCCAAACCTTACTGTGGCTGCTGTGGTTCTGAATGGGCTGTCAGCCAGTCTGTGGATTAAAACCTTGGCAGCAAGATGCTTTAACACAGAAATATAAAACTGCTGTAAAGGATGTCTTTTCATGCAACCAGCTAATGCTTTACTGTTATTGAGTCCAAAGGACAGGGTAGGGGGAATCATAACTGACTGCTGGCACTGTGCTTCATTTAGAAAGGGAAAAAAATAGCCTCTTGAGACAGCATTATGTGCTTGTTAGGAACAAAATATGTAGTGGGTAGGAGAAGAAACACGGGTGATTTTTCAGGTATATTTTATGGATATATGAATCTTTAAAAGGCAACATTTCAACTGACATTTTCCTAAATCATTCTGTACATGGAGTATTCCTGTCTTTGATTAATAAGCCAGGAGGAGGTAAACATTGAAATGTCATTGTGACCAAAAACTTTTAAAACTCAATATATACCCCTTATTTCCAGACATTTTCATCTTTCTTCTTCGAATTTGCCTTTTAAGCAGTGATAATGAACCTGAGCAATAGCTTGAGCAAGTGGCTGAATAGAAGTGTAAATGCTCTGCAACATAGTTATTACCCAAAAAGAAAACAATCATTCTTGTGATCAAGGTCTCTTCCTTATAACACCATCCCATCAGCTCTGTTAATGCACTGGACAGTGTTTGCACGAATCTAAGTCACTGAGTATACCAAGTCTGAACCCCTATAAATTCAGCTTCATTTACATTTTAAGAAATGCACTGAACCGTCTGGTTCTCTGTGTTGCTTCTGCAAAGTAAAATAACATACTCTTCATGTGATAATCAATGTGTAATGATCATCACACATTACATAATGTCTTATCTTCCACCTAGAAAAGTACAGGCACAGCAGAGAGTTGTAAATCTGTCCTTTCGCAAGTGTAGAGTGACGTCATTTGAGCTGCCTCATCCCTGCGCAGCTTCCAAAACACCATGTGCTTTGCAATGCGGCAGTATCCATCTCTGCCTCCTCATTAAGAAAATGCACAGATGAAATGTCCGTATGCAACATGCTACCAAAGCCACACCAGTGGCAGTGCTGCAAAGATGGTAATGTTTTTTTCTTGAGAACCTTGTGGTAGAATTTGAAGGTGTGTAATAAGAAAAAAAAAACCCACATTTATTCAGTCTTTTCCTGGAACATGTCTATCCAAATAATTTCAGTTCCATACAAGTTCTGTGTATGAAAAGTGGATGCCAGCAATACAGTTCCCTAATTTTGATTATGTACAATGGAAGTGCATGTAAACAGTGTCAAATATAATATATGTTAAAATCTGTGCTTTATTTGGAAATTCTAAAACCCCTTTATAGGTGTTGATTCCTTCCAGTCCTGTTGGTTAGTTACAAACTGTGAAAACATGTGCAGTCTTTCCTGCACTTAACTGCCTGTATCTGCACAATTGACAGTACTAGTTTGTCTGTCTTTTGGGAGAAGACAAAGGCAATATTCAATTCTCCATATATTGGGCAGTCCAATTAAACATTTGCTAGATAATTTCATTGCTTTGACAAGTTTCAAGATTGATGCAATATTTTCCCTTCTGTTTCCCCAGTATCTCTGCCAGTTTTCAAATGGATTATTTCTTTTCTGCCAAACAAAGAATGTCTTTCTATCATTCATATCTTTAATTGGCTTAATTCTGATTTTTATGTCTCTGCTTCTTGATAGGTTTAATACAGCTGATTTTTTTACTCAAAATACGTATCTACAACAATTCTTCCTTAATGTATGATTTATTCTTTTTTTTTGTTCCATCAAGTTTAGCAATGCAGATTTTGTCCCGGAGGTTAAGGACAGCTTCCACTCTGATTTCCTCCCATTAGTGTGCTAGAAACATGATGTTTTTCTCCAGCAGATCTCCTGATGAAGCTAAAATGAGAATTTTTCCTGAAAAGAAGCTGAAGGCATTTAGAACCATTTTAATTTCAGTGACAAATTTAATCTTCATTCGATAAGGCATAAAGTAGCTTGCCGCTTCAGACGGAGAATCTGGAAGAAATAAACAATGGCATTTCAATAATAAAGTAGTACATAGCTATTATCTAGAACTTGTCATCAGTAACGCAGAATATGTGTAACAGACAAAGCCAGTATCATTATCTGCATTTTACAGATAGCAAAAGTGGAGCATCCATTGAGCTGTTATGCAAAAATACTATAAAAAATTGAGTAACCCAGGCCAGGCTTTCACAGTACATTTTGATTCCTTTTGTAGAAGCCATCTCTACACCATATATATTTACTATAGTTAGTTTTCTCTTGTGCTTCCAGGAAAGTTGGAAGGTTCTGACTTCTATAGTGGCTGATCTTACAGAGGGCCGTATCTACAGGACTGACTTACTGCATCAGGCCTGATTGCAGCCCTTGTTGTTTAAAATGATTATTATGTTTTCAAAGTCCTGAAAATACGTACTTAGTGCATATGGATGAAAATGGTAGGCAATAGATATTCTTTTTTAAAGTCATGTGCTATTCTTTTGGAACGAAAGATACAGAGATGAAGGAACTGTGTAAATGTGAGGAGAAATTTAAATTGAACAGCAATTGTGGGTGAGGGTGAAGAGATATTGAAACAAGCTTCAAGCTCTTCTTTTAAGGAAATTATCATTGTAATTTCTGGACCGTCCAATTTCTACAGAAAATGTCTCAAGAATAAAACAGTAAGCATAATTCAATGTATATGTAAAGCCAAGAAAATCGGATAAAAAATATCTTGAGAATTTTAAAGTAGTAGCATTTAATATATTTCTCAATCATTGCTGACCTAAACATGTAACCCTACCACATAAATCCCATGAAACCATCTTTATTTTTTGCTGACCCTTGGAGCAGCTCTCTGTTTGAACATGCCAATTTACTACTTTTACTTTTTGCAGGATATTTTATGAAAAACCTTTCTTGACACCACAGTGTAGGGAATCCTGGCACTGAACCTTCACGTTTTGTGAAATGAATCCATTAATTCCACAAACGATCAATCAGTTTTCTTGTAGCTGGCATAACCTTTCTAAAACATGAATCGCTATTGGTCTAGGAAACTTTTGTGTGCAGAAAATAAAAGAAGATATAAAATTTCCTTATATAATCCATAAAGCAAATGAAGGGGTTTACATTTTAAGTTCTGTCTGAAATCAGTTTGGCATTTAACAGTGCACAAAAGGAAAGCCTAAGTTATATATATATCCACAGTCAATTTTAAATTTTAACTTTCCCATCTTCAAAAAATTCCCTTTTCACCAGCCTTCTGGAGGAAAAGTCATACAGCTTTTTTCTTCAGCTTTTACAATGTCAGATACTATTGCATTCCCCATTACACATTTCTGGGCAATGGCAATTGCTTGTTCATTTTTCAGTTTTCCAAATACTGAGCTCTGTAAAACATCTAATACCACAAACCACTTCCTTTCTAGTCCTGTGAGGGGGGCAGAGGGAACTGAGGACACAGCAGGAGAGCTGTGTCATGTTTCAGTGAGAAATGAGCTGGAAGCAAATAAGGGGCTGAGGAGTTTGTCCCTATTTGCAGGCAAACTTGTTAACAAGGTGATTACAGCCTGTGGGGCACTCCTGACAAGAGAAGAGAGGAAAAACTTTGTGTGTCAATCTGTTTATTATACTGTATGAGGTGTTACGCTGTTTTTCTTCTCTAATTTCCACTGTGCTGGGTTGCTACGATTTTAACCTGTGCCTACAAGGTGATGTTGCATATACACGAATGTACGGAGAGTTCTATTGTGTGGATATGTGAGTTTTCTTTTTCTGTCTATCTCTTTGCTTGAGACACCAAATCCAGTGTGGTTGCCTTTGGTGTGAATACTGACATTGATCCCTGTGCCTGACTTGAAGTCAGCCTGACAGGGCTACCCAGGAAGCCAATTACCCTCTGATGCTGCTCCAACACCAGTGAGTGACAGGCCTGTGGAGAGCTAACTGATGTAGTCTTGGCCGGAGCAGTGTCCCTGGACTTGCTGCTGTTTGCCCCTGCACACTACAAAAAGACTAGTGCTGTTGTGCTAACCCATTTTTAAAGCAATAGGCTTGCATCCATCTTAGCCTCTGGGTTTTCCTTGGCTAAAATTGAAGATAACCCTCCTACCAAAGTTGCATTTGCCACTGACTGCTGAAAAGGGCACAAATTAGCCAAGCTAATAGAGTTTGATGCATCTCAGATATTTTCTGACTTCTCCCTTGACAAGTCATGCAAAAGGAGTTCCAGATATGAGCTGTAGTTCAAATTATGAAGAATAGTTCACTTTTGTATGCTTTTCTCCACCACATAGAAACAGAATTAGTCCTTATGAAATGACTGCAAAATTGTCTATCTAACCTTTTAACTCCATTTTATCATCTACATGTCTGTGCATACCTGTGCATATCTTCTAGCTGAATGGATTACTTGCTCATTCTGGTTAAGCCTGGATCTAGAGAAGAAGCTGACTGACCATGAGGCTAGCATCCTTGGGTTGTTCTAGTGCACAGGTTTGCTAGATCCTTCAGGAAAAGGAAAGATGCTTTCAAATTGGAACTGTAAGGTGGACACTGAGACAGCTATAAATGTTACTGTCCGATGTTAGCTGCTGTGCTGTAATCCAGTCATTGGCTAGAGAAGAGCCTTTAAAAACTTCTGTCCACTGTGTTTGAATAAACTACAGTTGGTATTAGCATTCTCTGGAAAACTACTGAATCTAGGTTGGAAAAGCAAGAGTTTGTAGAATATTGTAGAATATTGTAGAATATTGTAGAATATTATAGAGAGCTCTCCATTTCTCTTAGCAGATCAATTTTTCTTTTTGTCTTTTTTTTTCTTCCCCTGCTTTTTACAAAAAAAAAAAATTGTGGCTTAGCAAGTGTTTGTGATATAGTGAGGTTTGGACAGAAAATACATAAATTACACATGAATTAACATTTTAATGTTATTGCTATGATGGTTAGTCAGAAAACATCTAAAACATGTTTACTTCCTGTTTTTCTATGCTGCAATTTGATAATCCACAAAAAAAGTATGGTTACTGTTGAGTTTTGTGCCCTGTACATAAAAGCATTACAGAAATACTTCCTTTTGCTTTACATGATAACTTAGTGTGTGATATTTATCTAGGCAGACTGCGGTGTCTGCATTAATAATAATTTTCAGAGGTGCTACTGGGAATGTGGATATGAAACCTGTTTGTATGGTGTGCAAGTTTAAGTGGTGTTAATCATGCTGAATATGTGTTAGCTGAAAGTAAAAGCCCTAAAAGAAAAAGCCAAGCCACCGTTCAGTGTCTCAGGAAGCAACTTTTCTCAGCTAGTCAGGTGAGATCAAGAGAGTTGGGCTTCCCTTCTATAATGCCAAATTCTGTTCTGGAAAGGAGGAGAGGAAAAGGAGAACTGGGAAGTATTCCTTTGAGTAGGCTTAAATCTACAACTCTACTAGAAAATTTTTAAAGATCTTCAGCTGAAAAAAAATTGAAGACCAGTGTTTAAAACTGTTTGTATAACTATGATAAAAATCATATGTAAAGAAGCTATATTGAAGTTACAGCAGCATGAGACAAGAAGAACTTCAAAAGAAAGAAAAGTCTTTACCATTTTTTAATTCGAGAAACTATTTTAGTAGTGCATCATGTGCCAAGTTTAAATAGGCACTAATAGCATGGGCTTTAATTTTTTCATGTATTCCATGAGGTCCAGCTCTCTGACCTGCTCCACCTGAAAGCTCTGGAAAATATCACACCAGCAGCAGTACATCTGTGGAGTTTTAATTAAACCAGAAGTACACAATTCTGGCTTTTCTGGGTTTTGCTAATAGGGTTGCTGAAGAGTATTCAAATTGAATTTGCTGTGGCTGGGTATCTAAGCCTCCTAGAGCTGCTTCTTCTGTAAGGAAAGCCCAAACCCGAATCAATTTCATCTTCATTTTCTGTGGTTTTCTTTCAAAGAGATTTTGTCTCCATCTCAGAGAGTGAAGGGTTGCAGGAAAGGATTATTCTCTGCATTGTTAGCATAAACATAATTGTGCTTTTACTGTTCCTCCTTTCCCCTCATGATCTCCCCTCATGGCTGCTGTTCCTCTCCTCTCTTTACCTTCCCTCATGGCCACCCCTCGTCTCCCTTCATGATCTTCCCTAATGGCCGCCCCTACTTTCCCCTCACAATCTCCCCTTATGGCCCCCCCTTCCTTCCCTTCACGACCTCCGCTCATGGCTGCCTCTCCTTTCCCCTCATGATCTTTCCTCATGGCCCACATGATCACCCCTCATACAGTTCTAGTGTCAACTGAACCACACAGCTTGGTGTCATCACAAACTTGCTGAGGGCGCACTCAATCCCACTGTCCGTGTCAGCCACAAAGATGTTGAACAAGTCCGGTCCCAACACCGATCCCTGAGGGACACCACTCGTCACTGGTCTCCAGCCGGACATTGAGCCATTGACCACAACTCTTTGCATGCGGCCACCAAGCCAGTTCTTTATCCACCGAGTGGCCCATCTATCAAATTGATGTCCCTTCAATTTAGAGACAAGGAGGTCACTCAGGACAGGAACATGTATGCATTCAACAGTATAAGTAACATGCCCTCTCTCCCTTGGTTTTCAATTCATTAGGCAGTATTTCAACAATGATGATTGGTCCAGCTTCCAGGACTCAGTACAGTTCAGTGAAGGTAACAGAAAATTCATAGACCAACCAAACTTCTTGGAGTATCTCCTATTGCTGACATTTGTGAAATTCCTTTTTCCATTCCAGTGAACTGCTGTGTCATATCTGTCCTATAATTAGCTATTGTATTATCACTCTATAAATAAATAGACCCATGATCTGATTATATTTTTATAGAATACTGTTTTAATGAATGTCAAGTCTCAGCATTATGGGGTCCAGAGCATACTTCGTGTGTTTGCTCTGATATATTTTAAACTCTAGTTGAATAAAATTCAGTTTATTTGCCCTGTGTCACTGTGTTACAGGAGAAGCTATTGTCACACCATCACATGTGAGTAGTTATCTAATACATTTGGTAAATGGAAATACATAATTGAAAGAATTTTTTTTTTCTTGTTGCTAGAATAGCAGTTATGGTATTGGCAATATTATGAGACTTTTATCAATTCTATGAATGGTAGCAGTATTTCTTTTGAAATAATGGAAACAGTCTGAGAACCACTCTCTTGGTGCATGTAGAAATAGGATCTTTCTTTATGTAAAGAACAAATTGCAGGAATGCAAGTTATGTTATAGTTAGTTAACAAATTTTACTGAAATGTAGCTAAACCAAAGGTAGCATAAGTGTGCATGTGTTGTAAGAAAAGGAATTGGAAGTATACCATGTCTTGGCTGTTTTTGTGTCTTACCATTTTCTTGCCTGAATATTTGTGTTCCTGTGCATGGGGAATAATAGAGAAAAAAAAAAAGACAAAATGCACAGAAGCAGAGCACCTGTAGCACTGGCTAGGAGTACCACTAGACAGCCACATGAATAGACAAGGGCACTGGCAGAGTAAGGGAACACTGGATATGGAGGAACATTTTATGATGGCTTCATTCCCTGTGTTTACATCCTCTACCTATGATGAACAAGTACTCTTAGGAAAAACAGCTTCTTGACTGTTCTTGTCTATGCTACCCAGAGAAAAGGCATCTGAGTATCCAAATCCATCTGAGTATCAGCTGATTCCCATGCCTTAAGGCCTTTTTTAAAAGTCAGTGCAGTATAATGCAATTAGACTTACTATTCACCTAAGTGTCTAATCTTCCCCTTTTTTGTTTTTAAATTTGTACTAAGTTTTCCATCTGCTACAAATAAAAGGGTTTGATGAATAAATGATTTACAGCCTGCAGGAGGAGAAGAGTTCATATTAAACATTTTGCAGACAGGAAACTTGCAAAAGAGGATATTTTCTCATTAAAAAAAAAAAAAAAGAGCATCTGTGGACCAGTTGGTTTCTTGCTGACTAAGCCAACTGGATATGATACTGCTTTTGGCAGCTTCCTTTGGCAAGCCTTGTGTGGGCTTGTTATATGAATTCCATAAGATATTTATTATTGAATACAGCTATGTATTGAATGTCATGCATATGATATTTTATGAT
>JBCJKH010034014.1:2932-24364 GCA_039877255.1 Loriculus beryllinus
GCCCCCAAGATAAGCTACAAATTCAGATATCTGCTTTTAAATCCAGTGTTCAAGGCCAGGATGGATGGGGCTTGGAGCAAGCTGCTCTAGTGGAAGGTGTCCTTGCCCATGGCAGGGGTTGGAACTCGATGAGCTTTAAGGTCCTTTCTAACCAAATCAGTCTGGGACTCTATATATATGGAATTTCTGGCAGTTGTGATACGTAAAAATGCAAGGCTTCTTACCTAAAAACTTACTTCAGTGAAGAGATTTACTTAGCAGCCATTGTTATTCAGCTAGTGAATCCAAATGGGCAAATACGTTCGTGAAACACTCTGAAGTGATAACCACTGTGCTATCTCTAAAATACTATTGTTGGGAGGTTTTTTGTGTCATGTACAGCAAAGTGAACTCTGAAAGTTAAAGTGCTGCTTGTATCCCATTCTACTCCATGCAGCTTTCACTGTAAAATCTTCTGCCAAAACCAAACCTTCTATGGTAATAGAATCCTTTCCCTCTTGTGCAGCTTTTACTGTAATTTGGTTGCTGCGTGTAGTATTTGGGCCCAAGCCATGCTAGAACTCTTAGGATCAACAGCTGCCAATTGGGGTTGGATTTCAGGGAAATATCTTTTAAAATTATCCTTCCTGGAAATTCATTGCTCCTAACTTTGGCTGCATAAATATTAGAGTTCTTGTTGAATGCCAGGCTCTTTCTGTCTTGAGCACAGAGAATCACAGAGTCTCAAGAGTTAGAAGGAACCTCAAAATATCATCTAGTCCAACCCCTGCAAGAGCAGGGTAACCTAGAGCACATCACACAGGAACTTGTCCAAATGGGCCTTGAATATCTCCAACGTAGGAGACTCCACAACCTCCCTGGGCAGCCTGTTCCAGTGCTCTGTCACTCTCACAGTAAAGAAGTTTCTCCTGATATTCACATGGAACCTCCTATGCTCCAGTTTACACCCATTGCCCCTTGTCCTATCACTGAAAAAACCTAGCTCCATCATCCTGACCCTCACCCTTTACATATTTGTAACCATTGATGAGGTCACCTCTCAGTCTCCTCCAAGCTAAAGAGACCCAGCTCCCTCAGCCTCTCCTCATAAAGGAGATGTTCTACTCCCTTCATCATCTTTGTGGCTCTGCGCTGGACTCTTTCAAGCAGTTCCCTGTCCTTCTTGAACTGAGGGGCCCAGAGCTGGACACAATATTCCAGATGTGGCCTCACCAAGGCGGAGTAGAGGGGGAGGAGAACCTCTCTTGACCTACTAACCACACCATTTCCAATGCACCTTAGGATGCTCCGCAGTGCTGGTGCAGGGCAATGCGGGACCCCCTCCGCCAGGACCCGCACCTGCCGCTATAACGGGGCAGATGGGCACAGACACGGCCCCAGGCAGCGGCACACACACGTTATCAGCGCTGACCTAGCTCACAGCGACCCGTTCCTGCACAGAGGCCACCGCGCTCGCAGCCTGGGCAAGAGGAGGCTTTCTGCACCCAGCCGCCTTCCTCACAGCAGCCGCAGGTGATGCCCGTGGAGCTGTGGAATGGGCAGAGCTGCTGGAGCGAGATAAGCACTGCTCCCTGCAACGGGGATGTGAACACCTGGAAGCCAGTGCCAGTGAGGCCCGGTCTCCACCCTAAATAACAGCTCAGCCTCCACGAAGGTGCTTCCAAAAGATGTGATGCCACAATGCTATTGCCTTCAAACAGTGCTGCTGAAGATACCCAAAGCCAACCTTTGCAAGATCCCAGGCAATGGAAACAGATGCACCCAGCTGCCAGACTCGGTTGCTGACAGCAATGAGCACCAGAGATGAAGCATCATAACTGAACCCAACAACCATCCCCCTGTACCACTGCAGAGAGATAGAAAAGTCAAGTGTGAAGCTGAGCTTAGGAAGAAGGGGAGATGGGGGAAGCTGTCATTATCCTACTCTATTTTTAATTGGCAATAAAATAATCTTCCCCAATTCCAATCTTCTGTCTATGCTGGGAAGTGGGGAGTAATCTCCCTGTCCTTATCCCAGCCCATGAGCTTTTTCATTGTATTGTGTTGCCCTGTTCTGCTGAGGAGGGGGAAGTGAGACGAGGGCTGGGTGGGCCCCTCACAGCCAGCCAAGGTCAAACGCACCACCACCCATGTCTGGAATTGCTGTGTTCTCATCACAACTTCCCTACCACAGTTCAGACATGGGGGTGGGGAGGAAGAAAAAAAAGAAATCCTCGCCTTAGCAAAACACCTTTCTTGAGGTTTTCCACGAGGTTTTTGTGTGGAGCAAAGCTCACGTTTTACTGCCATGCTACAGTAATTTGCTTTTCTAAGCACATATTCAGCTTCCTCACTTCCCAGCTCTTGTTAGGCAAGTGCACTTCATGGTTGCTGCCTGGTTTTCATTTGGCTCAGTCTCTGCATCCCCTCTGGGTCTTTCTGAGATTTTTGTCAGCCCTCACCATCTGAAATGAAACTGGCTGAGAGTTGGTTCCACCCATGAAAGGAAACGCTCCTTTTCTGGGAAGGAGCTGCAAGACACAAGAGCAGGCCAAATCCCTTAAGGAATGCAAGCATTTAAAATAGCCTCCTACCTTCTCCATTTCCCCTGTCCCACAAAACTGACACAAATGGCACTGGTGCATGTCCTTCTAAGGAATAATTCATCACCTGCCCATTCTGTACCTCTACCAATGTCAAAACCTGTCCTATGTAGCTCAATACCCACATCACCTACCTAAAGATACCTAAAGAGGTTTTAGGGGAGAGCAAGGAGTAGGACACATATTTATCAACAGGCCAAATGTATCTGGAGTGCTCATAAAAATAAAAACTCAAGAAGAATCTCACTGCATTCATAGCCTTATAACAGGGAAGGAATACCCTGAACCAGCAGGACATCCTTCATTAATCAGTGCAAAACCTGCTGATATTGCAACACCACATGGACACGTGGTGTAGCAGAAGTGGAGGATTACCCCATTTCACCCTCACTAGTAGGAAGAAAATACTACACTAAGCTGGGTGTTGTTCTGCACAGACCTTAGCAACCAAGCAAAACGTGGAAAACGAAAGCAGGAAAAAGTATTTGTTTAGCTTCATGCTTGTTTCTGTGCAGTGGAGGTTGCTGAGGGCCCTTTCAGTTCTCCTCACTGCTGAGCAAGCAGGGAAACACGGTTTAGCCCTGGGAATGCAGCTCAGCACAGAAAGCCAAAATGGATCCAACAGGATCCCCTGCAATGGCAGAAAAAATGGTGAAAGCCAGGATGGAGAGGGATTATTCTGTTTGGGATCTCATTTTGTTTTTTTCACTTTACATGTTTCTGGTAGCACGTTCCTAGCGATGCTGGACTCTGTGAAGCAGCACTGCCAAGAAACTAAAGAGCTTACAGCAAAGCCATCTGTAACTTGGCACCAGTTCCTTCCACAACCTCACTGCTTGACCCCATATTTACACATTAACTAGCTGAAATTTTTGCAACTTAACTCTTGCAAAGCTTTTTTTCTGTTACTGGGCATTGTGATGGATAACACGTAAGAGAAGGCGGAGGGGATGCCTGCAGTACAGCTACCACAGCTGAAGTTCAGTGTGCCTCAGCTGAGAAGCAGCTTCTGATTTGGGAGAGGAGTGCACATGCATGGTCAGCTGGGCTCCCTGAAACCAAAGGATCTCCGTTACTCAGGTGTATTGACCTTCAAGATGAGGCACCACATGAGCCTGGTGCTCATCAGCTCTGACCAGCTTTCTAGCCCAGATGGAACTGGACAGCCATGAACCCTGGCTGGGAGCAGATTGGGAACCACAGGAGAAGTCTGCCTTGCTCACATGCCATCTAATAGGCTACTGGTCGCTTGAGGAAGCTGAAAAGTTTTATGAGTTTGGCACCCTGTTCATCTGACGCCTGTTTGTCAAGAACTGCTACTTGGGTGATGAGTTATATGCTTACTGTAAACTACAGATGTTACAGTAAACTCAGATTATTTAGATTTGAGGCAGATTTAGACGTGTTAGCTTCTTTCATCTGAGATCCCAGCCCTTCTTACACCCTTGCAGCTCCTTCACAGCACCTCCTGTGTCCCCAGTTTCAGCTTCTCAAGCATCAAGTAACAGAGAAGCCCAAATAAACAAGAACACACCCTCCATGAGTCACAAGATAGAAACAGAAGAGTATTCCCTAACAGGAAACTAAATAGAAAAATCAGTTTCGATTCCCCACACTGCTTAATTGCTCTCTAACCACAAATTCTCCTGGAAGCCACATCTTAGTGCAGCGCTTGGGATGTGGCAACCTAACATTAACATATTGCTTACATGTGAAGTGCTAGTAAATTCATGCCTATTATATACGTATAGAGGGTATTCTCCCTGGTGGTGTCAACCTTTCAACTGACATAAAGATGACCTGTAGCAGACATGGAAGCTCTGAATCCACTTCCAGCAGGGTTAAGGAGGTGATATTCTCAGCTGGGGAAAAGGCAGCAGTATCCAAGTCTGGCAAACAGTAGCCTCATATCTCACTTCCTGCTGCTGCCCATGACATTGTCCCCTCAGTGCCACTCTTGCCTGCAAGAGGAAGTTTACAAAGAGAAGAGTCAGCCACGTTTTCACAACTCTGCCCCTCAACATCCTCCCTTAGGCTGGTAACTACAGTTGAAGTTTTTTAAAAACTGAGATGTAAGCAGCTCTGCCTCTGTGGCAGCTTCATGCCTCTCTGTAGGGACAAACACAGCATGAAACCAGGTGGTACAGCTCTGAATATGTTCAAACCTGGTTTCAAACACAGTTGACACACACAGGAAGAAGGCAGCCAGGACAGTGCAGTGCTGAGGGTCAGGAACCAGGAACCACAGAATCAACTAGATTAGAAAAGATCTTTAAGATCAAGTCTAACCATTACCCCAGGACTGCCAAGACCACCACTAAACCATAGCACTGAGGGCATCACCTACAGAACATCCAGGAGCTCACACGCGTGATGCTTGCCCATGCTAGGGGCACAGCTCCTGTGGTGGGCACACTACCTATCACTGCAGGATGTTCTTTTCAGTGCTTTTTGGTAAATTCAAGTAAGGTATTACCTTCTCCTCCCCAAACCCACACCTGACTGAAGTGCAAACAGTACAGAAACCTCAGGAGGAAGCTTTAGACAGATCACATGAAACACTAATCTAAACTGAATAAAAGAAATCCCAAAGAAATTAGAGGGAGCAAAAAAACCTGACTGAGGTCTTTGACATTACAGACAGTGAAGGCAGAAGGCACTGTTTAATGATCACCACAGAAAGACCACAGCAAATACAGCAGCACAGGTTAAAATGCTTTTTAATTGTTTATTATAAAATACATATTTAGATGTGAAGGCACTTCGAAACCGTTACAAGATTTCCACCTAAGCTATTGTTTGAGCTGTTCAACAGGTCCAAAAAGAGTTTTTCTATCACCTAAAAAGGTGAAAAGAAAATCTGGAGTGCATCCAGTTTAGCAAATCTCATCTCCCCCACCACACAGGAGAAGTTTAAGGACCTAGCTGTATCTGCTAAACAGCACTGAGGAGCCGATCAAGACAGAAAGGTTGTGTCTTCTGTACTTTTTATCTGAAGATCTGAGGACAAATACTAAAAATTGAATAAAAGGAACTCAACAGACCAATCTACCCAAAACCTTGTCCACTGCGTGGCCATCTCCTCATACTGCAGCTCTCTGCAGTCAAACCTATTAGAAATAAGCACATTTTCTGGTAGTTTAAAGAAAAGATTAAGTAGTTAATAATTCAAGAACAAGTTACAGAGCTTGTATGCTTCCTGCTCACTGCAGAGTACGGTCCCTGCACATATACACCTTTAAGTACATTTTTCCTCCATCGTTGCTGGCCAGATTCAGTAGCTGAATCTGCTTGAAATCATGGCAGCATCCTTCCCTGGAGCTGTGGTCCAGCAGACCATGCAGCACATACTAAACCAACCAAGTAGTGAGCTCCTTAAACAAGTCCTATGTAATCGTTCATTTTTTCTTCACAGAAAATATTGAACAGCTGATGTTCAATATACACAAACTGAAAAACACAGTGCAGAGAAGTCCCTCCATGGCTCTAATTTTAAATATAATTATGAAATAAGATCAAGGTACTGATGCGCAGTAATGGATAAACCTTGACTTTTCTCCATTTTGGTTAAACAAACCCTACCAAAATTCCTCAGCATAAAAAAACTTAGTTGTAAGAATTAGATGCTGGCATTTCCAATGAATCAAAGCCTTCAATAGCTATAAACCCCCCACCCCCAAGTATATACAAACCTGCCTTATCTTATGGGCTTACATTTAGTGTAGATACTACACAAGAGGCTACAATCTTCAGGAGAAAGTAAAATGAAGAGACAACTTGTTAGATGAATTTGTGCATTTGGACAGCTTCACAGGCAGCTGTAATACATGTGAACAGCTTCTTCAACAGGGCTGCTACCAGGCTTCCAACAGGAAAAGAGCAGCTCCATGGCAGCCTTCCCTGGCTCCAGAGAAAGGCAGTTCAGACTCACTGAACCATATCACAGTGCTTTCCCAGATGTCAGTGTCCAGTCTAAGTCACTGCTACTTGTAACAATTCCTGCTTTTGTTATTGCAGATGCTGTCCTATCCATGTCACAATATACATTTCTGCTGAAGTTGTGGCAGGAGATGGAGCACAGAACAAATCACACAGTTCAAAACTGCTCAGCTCTTCCTGAGGCTAAATGACCGATTTTTTTCCACTCCAGTTACTCCAGAGTAGAATAATGCATAAAATTCCACATTATTTAAAAATAAGGCACTTTCAAAGTTTCTTCCTCAAATACCAAAAGCTTGAGGAAACTTAACACTCACTTCCTTATCATTCTTATTTCAGAAAAAAAACAAAACAAAATGATATTCCTAGAAGCTGAGTTATACTCAGAACTCATAAAACTCCAAAATTAGGCTTGAGAGCATCCCAATATGGCTTTCTACACATCACTCTTCTGCTAAAACAGCTCGGAGTAACCTGGAGCACAGCTGCCCTTTGGGAATGAAGATCACCATCACCTGCCATTGTCTGGCATTCACTACTTAACCCTTGCTTTTTGCATCCTGTGGAAGTCTGGTACAAGTGCAAAGTTAAAGAAACTTGGCAGTTGCCTGTATACAAAAGCAAGAAGTAAATAGCATGATAGCTGTATCTGACTCCATAGCTTTTAGATTCTGCAGGAAACCAGGTTTAGTGATTTGCTCTTTCACTGACAACATCTTGGAGACGTTTG
Organism: Loriculus beryllinus; assembly: GCA_039877255.1. Taxonomy (NCBI): domain Eukaryota; kingdom Metazoa; phylum Chordata; class Aves; order Psittaciformes; family Psittacidae; genus Loriculus; species Loriculus beryllinus. Next base: position 10,184 of record JBCJKH010034014.1, read on the forward strand.
AGTAGAACATCATCATTCTCCTGGCAGAGTCGCTTCGTAGGAGATTCTGTGTCACTGTCAATCGTTATTGCTCGCTTCTTACTCCTGTGTTCACCTTGTTTTATCATGTTGTTGATGTCCTTCAAACTCTGCAATCAGGATTAAAAAAACCCATGAGCAACTACTACTCCATTTCAAACTCATTCCACTTTTCAGTTATGTGAGAACAAAGAGTTCTTCTGAACCTCTTTGCTGAGTGACTGATGGAGCCTACAGAAAGAATTCCACCTTTCACTGCAAACTGAGAACTCATTAAATGAAAATCACTGTTAAAACATATCCTAACTAGGAGATTAATTAACCCTCCCTCAGATTGACTCTTTTCAACCTTTTTGCTCTCTACCTTGGAAGGGCTCCCACTAAATTTATACAGGAGTGCAGATCCAGGTGTCAAGCAGGCACCGTTCTTGTGGGGTGAAACATAAACTGCATGCTGCTGAGAGATGCGGCGAGGAGACACTGTCTGCTGCCTGATGCTGGGGAATGGAGACAAAGGAGGTGCTTCCATCTGCAAGAGAGGACAAATCTGGATTAAGAGCTGAATCTGAAGATATTTAAGAGCAATAACTTCACAGAAGGAAAAACTAATAAGCTTTCGGGTCTTCTTTAGAAGATTTTATCCTGTAACAGTTAAAGAACAGATGAAGTATCCACCAAACAACAGAGCAAATTTGGTTTCCAGATGCAGTAACAGAGATGTAACACAGGCACTTGAGCAAATTGCTGTTGCATCAATGTAAAGAAGCTGACACCAGGTTGTAAACAAAGCTGCATCTGCATTTGTCCTCTTGAAATGCTGCTTAAGCAGCTCTTCATACCACACTTTCATAACCACACCACATGAATAACAGAGAAAGAAGACTGACATGTTTAGCTGTCAGGAATTACTGTGTCGAATCACCTGACACAGCAAAATTCCAAAATGCTTTACTTACTACATGGTCCTGGTTTGTGATATCGTACTTCAGTGCAAATGATTTTACTCTTTCTACATAGACTGCATTGTAAAACGTAATGAGATCTCCTCTCTCCTCTGTTCCCGACTCACTGGAGCTCTCTTCTGCGGATCGTCCCGAGGAACTGCCAGTTTTCACAGACAAGTCTAATGATAAGAGAGAGCTTCAGATTTCAGATACGGCATCAGCAAACTGGGTGCTTCACATTCAAATTTACATTATCCAACTGACAAGAACTCATCCATAAATTCACTAGTTAATGTGGTGAATTAGAGGTGTGCGTCAGACAGGAGGCAGAGTGTGCTGCACGTGGTTATGAACATTAGGAGCTATAGCAAAAAAAGGGTAGCACAATCAGCCCCTTTTCCCACTTTTATTCTGGGGAGCGGAACAAAGCCATTTGTTGCTCTCAAAACTGACTTCTAAGCAGTCTGGTGACTCCCAGCTTTCAGCTTCTGTGAAAGATTTTTATGATCAGTTGGCAAAGAACAGCTTCATGCGTCAGCTGCAAGGAAGCCACGGCATCATTTGTTCAGATGTGTTATGAAACAGCTGTTTGGTGGAAAAAGCTGAAGCCACACAGCAAGTGTATTCATGTTAATGTTCTCTCTCCCCTAAGTAAGTCACAATACAACCTTCTGTCTTCAGTCCTCCGTATTCTTTACTGGCAAGCAAAAAAAGCGCAAGATAGAATAAAGACTCTTGCAACCAGTACGTTATGAAACAGACATCAAAAGTGAAGCTGATACCCATATGTATAACTCCTTACTGTGTCTGCCTTGTATCACAACACAAGAGTATGTTCCTGTAAACTGGTGTCAGAAGAGCAGGAGTTAATATTAGATGAAGGAGACACAAATCTATTAACTGAGGAAAAAGTCGAGCAGGAAAAGCAACTCAAGAACTTTGTAACAAAGTACCTTTGCTTGACAAAGCACCAGAGCCCAGTGCCACTTTAGATGCTCTATGACATCCAAGAACTGTGGAGTTGCTGAACCTACAGGACCTCAGCGCTTTCCTGGACCACGGGTGGAACCCTCAAAAGGCATTTAAGAAATGGTTCTAATAGTTGTTCAAGCAGATGAATCCCACCCACATGGAACAGTCTTCTACATTTCACCACGTGTCCTGTCTGCAGATCTGCTCTGCTCATGGGCACACACATGGGCTTATGATCTCCCAGTTTCGTGACACATCACTAAAACCAAGCATGGCCTAATTTTCATGCTTTTTCCAAATGCTCTTGTCCCTTTTCTCCTCTGAAAGCAAAAAACTATCAACTGTTTACAAGAAACATGAATATAAGAAAATGGTGGTCTGAGAGAGTCACCATTTTTATTTTCTGAAACAAGTTCTCCCTATTTAAGCCTTCAGGATAGATGAGGTTAAGAAAAAAACCCCTGTCATAATATTCCAGGTGCTCTTAATCTCCGTTAACCACTTGCTGTCCAAAAAGATTCATAGAATGGTTTGGATTAGAAAAGACCTCAAAGATCATCTATTCCCTAAAGGTACACTTTTAGAAGCAGCAGATGACTTTGCTGTACCTACCTTCTGTCATCTCCACATCTTGGTTTGTATTTTTCTCTAACGGGCCATCAGCAGAGATATTTCTCAACAAGACACTCCTATAAACCTGCAGGACATCAGGGAAAAACACTCTTGTCAAGGAAAACAAGGAAGCCAGAAAATTAGGTGAAATCCATCTGAATGACAATGGATATAACACTGAAGGGGATTTCACTTTTCCCTTAGCAGCATCATCATCTGAAAAGCCACATGTGAGATGTCTACAAAGGAAAGGCAATGCTATTTACTTACATGGCTGTTTGCTTGAGGCTGATTTCTGTAACTTTTCATGATGTCCTGAAACGTTCGTTCCTCTTTGGTTACCTGGAGAAGAAGAGTCTGTTGAATACCAAGTGAGCAGCAAGTTTGGTTCAGTCTACTTAATTCACTTTTCTGTGTACAGGTTTTCCTGAAGACTACTTTAGATACATAATTTTAAAACTTAGTTCTGGGGGTGAGAACATGGAAAAACAACTGTTTTGCTTGTCTGGGTATACGTTGTTAGCTACTAAAGCTTTTTGCTGCTTATGATGCTTAGGAATTATTAATTTTCTGACTTTACTAGTGACACTAAAAAATAAGTAATAAACTGTAATAAACAGTAATAAACAGGTTTTTCGTTCAGACTACATAGATCATGAAGGTAACAAACAGGACAGAAAACACAAATATGGGGGAATGCGAATACACACCACTTGTGTTGCCCAGTGCTCAGGAAAAATAAAATCCTCTCTTAGCCAACTGGCTGGTTGATGGGAACTTTTAAAGATTTATCCAAGACAAGTTAAAAAATACACAGGGATTCATCCACTTCTTAGAAGGATTTTTCTCTTCCCTCCAGTAATGTGACACGAATAAAACCATCAAAACTGTAAACTGGGAAAACAATTTACATTTTCAATTGACATAAAATACCCTGAATTCCTTAAAACGACACGTCACCTTTGCCATGATGTAAAAGGCACAGAGGAGGAGCTGGTCCAAATGTCTGTCCTTCATGAGATCAGCACAGTGGACCAATGTGAATTCAAAGCACGTCCATATCTTCCTGCGCAGGTCATTGGAAACATCCAGTTTTAAGCACAGGTCACGCAAGCGCACACTTGCCAGATGATAAACCTGGAAGACACACAGAAACACGTGAAGCCAAACCAGCTTAACCTGGCCTGCAAAAGTGATGTCCTCAAAGTAGAGCTGTTCTATATTTGCACAGTCATTTCTGCAAAATTCCCCTCAACTGCCCAATACAGTGTCTTCGAAGACTAAGGTGTCACCATCTGTTCAGATGTTGGATCTCTAATACACACAGAAACCTGCTTAAAACCATTCTGACTACAGTTTCTACACCTCACTCACTGTAATGGAACACTTCGAACAAGCACAAAGAAGGAACACACTTTAATTAAGTATAATCTTAGATTAGCAAGACAATGGAATTTTTTCTTCCCTTTTTGATTACAAAGATCTGTCTCAAAACCCAAGATAAATGCCAAGTGCAACATAAGCCTCTTCTATGTACTTCAGAAGTTCTTGCTTCATAGATACAAATCAGGCACATTTTTTATGTTGGAAAGCAGAAAGAGTTCGTTTCCTTTTCACTTGCTCTACTGAACAGGACCAAGAAAGGAAAGTAGGGAAGAACTATGATTTTGAATATGATGATCACTCTAAAGAGGTCAACATTTAAAGACAAAATTAAGTGAAGATTTTAGTTCTCCTTCTGAGAGGATTATGTTGCCTATCACATGGCTGGTAAGATACAGGGCTACAGCTGAAGTACTCCCCAGCTGAAAGTAAAGCTAATAAATTCTTAATCCATTCTCAGAGAGAGATTGTCACTATCAGCATTAAAGAACCACTGGTTCAGACACTGGATGTGGTTTACAAGTGTTTCCAGGAGTCAGTTTCTGTACGAAAATTTGCTTTAAAGACTGTTCAATGTAGAATTCTCTAGGGTGACAACACAGATACCCTAAAAGGGGGAAAACCTCTAAAGAAACCTTCTCCCATAAGAAAATAACAGCAAAAAATAGGTTTTCTAATATTTTTGAGAGATTAATGTAGGTGTATATTCCTTTCAGGCATTTAGGCAGTTACCCCTGCCTCCTCCAAAGGGCCCTCACATACTCCACATGGGAGATGAAAGAAACTAGAAACAAGTTTCTCTCAAGCACACTCAGTTCTTACCTTGCCCCTTAAATCCTTCACAATCCTTCTAGAAACTTCTGGACAGTGTGTAATTCACCACTGCTTTCTGAGGCCACATACCAGCAGGATCAGCACTACTGGGGAGGCCTCAGAAAACTGTAAATGAGAATCTCCAGATGCAGGATTTGAAACAGCACGGTTTTGAATGAGTAAGACGCAGGAGAGTAATCTCATTTCTGATATGTCTACCCCTTTAAAGTGTGCGAGTCAGTAAAAACAAACAAGAGAAGTAAAAACTACCGGTATTTCTTAGGTAATTATTTATAAAAGCTGTTAATTCAACAAAAAAACCCCAAACCACGGAACATGTCATGGGCAGAGGAAGGGGGAAAACTGAACTCTGACACTTGACAACATCTTTTCCCTTCTCCTCCCAGGTATCTGAGAACTGCTCATGCCAAAGGAAAAGCGCATGAAGACTGGAAGGTCATGAAAACTGCACAAGGAGGCAAATTTCAGCATGGCCGCAAGCAGCAGCAAAATGTGACTTCCTCAGGAAGACACCTACCTTTCTGTAGAACAGTGCCAAGGATCCCGTTCTCTTTGGTTTGTTGCCTGATGACAGATGCACTTCATGTGCTTGGTTCCCCTGAGGGTGGCAGAAAGCTTGTGTCTCTGTCTTACATGGCTGACCTAAATTCATCAAAATGGGTATCAATGTGATCCCACCCATTTCATTTGCAATACCTGGAGATGATACATCCAGAAATAAACCATTTGCTGTCCTCATGCTGCAGAGTTAAACTGCAAATAATTTAATTCCTGCACAAATGCTTCATGCAAAAGACACCTCATCCTTCTCTACTGGATGATAAAAAGACTCTTTGGCCCTCAGAGTCTTCAGAAATTATTAAAAATTACATTTCAGGTAATGGTTAAAGGAAGAATATGAACGTGAACAATAATTGCTAAACCTATCGGGAAGTACAAAGTTGACAGGAAATGACAATTTCTCTAGCCACTCTTTCAGGGAAGGTGGGCATTCCCTTTCTTTTTTTTTGGCACTATTCTGCAAACCTGACACCACATGCTATAGTGCGAGGTGTAACAGGAAGAAGCAATAACTCCCCAGCTTTGTTCACAAGGAGGAAGCCTCACAGGATGCTTGCCAGGTGTCAGAAGTCTCCACGGGAAGAGATGCCAGTATGAGCTTGAGCTTTTTTTTTGATAAAGTGATACATGTTCTTTTAAAAAGATAAAGCAATACATGTTCAAGATACACAGTTGGTCTAAGCAGATCTTAAGAGTGAGCAAAATACAGAATCACAGAATCATTATGGTTGGAAGGGACCTTAAAGATCATCTAGTTCAAACCCCCTGTCATGGGCCACCTTCCATGAGACCCAGTTACTCAAAGCCCCATTCAACCTGGCCTTGAACACTTAACCTAGTAGAGATTAGAACACGTAATCTAGAGTTAAACTAATATCTAGTAGAGAAGACAAATGGGAAGAACTTGTACCGTGCAGCGGGATAGTGATCTTCTGTCCTGTTTTTCCTGGGACTGTAGCTGTGGTCATGGTCAGCACTGTTTGGCCAGGAGAAGCTGACACATTTTCAGCAGCAATGCTTGATGCTGGAGCAATTGTCAACTTGGTTCCTTCAGCTACAACTTTTTCCACCTGCATTTCTTTGGGGGTGTCATCTCCAAAGAGCCTTCTTTTTGCACTTCCAGCCATGGGAGAACTGTAGCGCTCATGAACAGATATTGGTGACAATGGCTGCATGTCTGGCACACAGAGGAGAAACACAAAACAAAAGAGCAGCAGCTTTGTATGAATGCTTCTCCACAAGAGGAGGAAAGGTTAACCTTCAAACTACTTCTAGTGATCGATCTCCCAGTTCAGTGTTCCTGGGTGATATGAACAAGACTTATAGTTTAACTGTCTCCTTTTATTTTGTGGCCATCCCAGACAGTTCAGCTTCACAATCAGGTGCCACGTGGAAGACTAGAGTAACCAAGCTAACTTGCAGAAGAAACTGAGGAACACACAGGATTACAGGTACTTACTCCAGTCTGCTTAGCAGATAAGTAATATTTGCAAGTGCTGTTCCTCTGAACACAGTTAGGCTTTCCCTTGATCAAAGGAGAGGCTTCACAATTTTGACTGCTTAATTCAGATTCAAGATGGCTTTTTGCAATTATAAAGAAGTCTAAACCTCCTCTCCTCAAATTCACACATTTAAATTGTATCATAAACCTTGAACATACCCCGTCTTAGACTCCCACCAAGATCTGTCCGAACCTCTTTTACTCGAGGATGAATTATAGGAGATAGTGGCATCATAGGCAAATGCCCAGATCCGCTTCCTCCATTGCTTGCTTCAAAGTTACTGGGAAATATTACCTGAGAAATAAGAAATGTTAATGTCAGTGTTAAGACAACAAATAGATTTCTCTTCTTTGTGCTAATCTATTCATAGAAGTTTTTCCTGCAGCAACTGTCTCATTTGAACAGTTCTCAGTATAAAACAACAGTAAGAAAAAGAGCATGAATTTCCTAATAAAAGGAAAAGAGGTCACATACTTCTTCACAGGTTGGGACTTTGTTATCTGATGCCTGGAGGGCATCCCAGAGCGCTGAGTCCCAAGTCCAGGCAAGGCTCTCAAGAATTTGTTCCTCAATGCTGTTGAGGTGCTTCACCATGTCCCTGGAAAGTCCTTCCTCAGACCGAATCAGAACTTCAATTACCTAATGGTAATAAGGCACATGAAAGTCATAGTATTCATGATTAACACTCAGATCCTTACTTGTTTCCGCATTCTGTTTCAAACATCTCTTCAATGAATGCTCCAGCCTCTTCCTCACATCTTAATCTTCCCCAACCCTCTTCTGATGGTTTTAAACCCTTCCCCAAAAGCAATCCAAGGGTTGGAAGTGGAAAGCAAGCATCTCAGTGCATTACAACCCGCTCCCGGGGATTTACTTAAGGCACTGTCTCAAATTGCTAAGCATGTACAGAACAAAAGCAGTAAGCACCTGCAGTGCTCACCCAGCATGTGCAGCAGACCTTGGAGGATACAAACAGGTATATCCCCTTAGGCTGGAGGATATACCCCAATATTTAAGCCTTCCTTCCTTTCAAACAAGCAGCCCACAACAAAAAGGGTTGAAAATCACCATCCTTACAGTCCTAAGACCGTATTTATTTACCTTATAGAAATAGAATGGCCTGAGGTCAAGAACTTCAATGATCCAGGGGAAGGTCCGAGGTGAGCTATATGCAAAAAGCACGATCTCCAAGCAGCATGCCATGAGAGAGCGGTGAAAGACATCTTGTTCCAAGAGAGCCTGAGGAGATTACAGAAGATGGGAGTGATTTGAGGTTTGGGAAATGGAAGTTTGAGCTTTGTGGCACTAATACTACACAGCTTATTACTGGAGAGAAGAGCTACTTCTTTCTCCGACGTTCCAAAAACTCCTCTTTTTACAGGGAAGTTCAGAATGGTAAAGACTGTAAGTAGACCAACAGCACCAAAATAATCACATTTTTCAGATTATAAGCAAATGATCTGGCCTCCTTATTGTGAGTCACAAAGCAGAGCAAAAGCATTTCTATCTAATGATAAGTATATTAGGTAGAAAGAATAAAAGTTATGTCTCCATAAAGTTGCAATTCCAGAAGGCAACACAAACTAAGACAGTTATGCCAGAACTATACCATTTTTAACAGCAATAAAAACTACATTTAGGCACCTCCCGTATATTCCTCCTTCTTTAATATTAACAATACACACAAATTGCTTTCCTGCAGTCCTCCTTTCTGGAACTATCTGAAGAAAACCCTCCCAGAGAGGGTTACAAAAAGTGTTCTCCTCTTTTACCAGTTCTTCACTTACAGTCAAATCTTTCCCATGTAGTCTTCGTATTTCTTGCACCATTATAGTCTCCAAGATTTTATAGTACAAGATCTCTGCCAGCATTAATCTGTTTACAGCAAAATCTGAAATTTAAAACCAAAAGAGATGAAGCCAAATACTGTTTGCAAAAGTGGTCTTAAGACTAAACTGACCTTCTGTTTGTCCTTCTCTAAGAAAATAGTACATACGTGTGTGTATAGACTGCAAATCAAAAAAGTATGGTTAGAAATCCACTGGTGACAATAGCAGCATGAAATTCCCAAAGTGTTTTGAAGGATTATGTATTTTAATATTTCTAGTGATATAACTTTGCAGACAGTTGCAATAAGAATTTTCCTATTCATGTTCCATTCCCTTTAAATTCTAATCTAAGAAGAATGCAAGTTTACAATGTTTAGGAGCTGCTGTAGTTTCAGTGCTCCTTTAGTTATCCCATTCTGGTCTTCAGCCTTAGATTTACTCTATAGTAAATTTTTATTCTTTCAAGTGTTCTGTTTGACAGCAACAGCTTTCTTGTTGGATATGTTCTGGGTTAAATACAGCTCCACTGTATTACATACTTTACTGACAGTATATGTATGCATGTCATTTGCCCTGATTTAATATTCAGAAACATCCCAATGCATTTCTTGTCCATACCTATATGTGATCCTGGCTGTTCATCTGTTGACTGAGTGTAGCTGCAACAGAACTTCTCACCTATTTCTTTCACTCTGCTCATAATGCTTTCCATAGGGCTGCGTGCACAAGACCTGCAGCAGAACACAAAGAGAAAAGCCTTGTTTGTATAAACAAACATCAAGTTTCAAACAACCCTTAAAACCCAACAACAACAAAAAATACCACCCAAATAAAAAGAAGCAAAGTTGCTTATACTGAGCTTTCCCACAGATAACGGAGGAAAACATAAAACATACAAGAATATTGTTTCTTTTTGTCTTTTCCTAATAGAGTTGATAGGCTATGTAGATTTTGGAACAAATGAAGGAGAAACCAAGAGCTCAGGAGAAAAAAAAGTGTATCTGCTAGGAGCAAGGTGGTAGGAAGGATGGTACAACAGGCAAGCACATATATCCCAACTCTTTAAGGGAAAGACTTAAAGGCTTGCTAACTAACATTACCTTCCTCCCACAAAACCTCTGCGAACAGTTACCATATCTTGTAATTGAGCTATACTTGGTTTAAATTTAAGCAAACAAGAAAGCATTTGGCTTTCAAGAAAGCAGCTAAATTAACATTAGCAAAAGCTGAAGGTACATTACTGCATTAGTGGTAACAAACTGGAGGGGGTGTGTGCGTTCAGCTCTCCTCCAGAAGATGAGGTCATCTATAAAACAGAAGACTGCTCAACAAGAAATAATACAGAAATACAGACAAAAATGTTCTGCACCACACAAAAGTCAAATTTGAGCAAGAAAGCAGTCACAGGCGTGAAAAGATGAGTTTCCCTTTGCATGAGAGCAGCTGCAGTGGATGTACTTACTCAAATATAGCTATGAGTTGTTCACTCGGTGCATTTTTCAATCCAGCCACAATGCTCTGCAACCGGCTCACACTTTGTGTTGCTGAAGCAACAGGGGTGATGACAGCTTCCTTTTCTCGTAGGTATCTTCTTCCAGTCAGGGGAGTTGAAGGTGCAAATGACCTTTTCTGTCAGAGAAAAATAATAACTAAAAATCAGTCAACACAACTGTTTCAAAAACCTTTCCAATGAGCATCTCATTAGTATGCTACCTGAAGGCTGACATCAAAACTGATCTCAAAACTGACTCAAAATCAGCTCAGGTTTTCCCAGGACTCCATCAATAGAAAAAATCCCAAATCTCCTGGCAGACTAAAATTAACTCAGAGGGGTTTCGTCTCTTTTTTTTAAGTAAAATATAAGAAAATGAGACTTTAAATCTTAACACCTGTAAATTCAAAAATGGCACAGGGTGCCCAGAGAAGCTGTGGCTGCCCCATCCCTGGCAGTGTTCAAGGTCACGTTGGACACAGGGGCTCGGAGCAACCTGCTCTAGTAGAAGGTGTCCCTGCCCATGGCAGGGGGCTGGAACTGGATGACCTTTAAGGTCTCTTCCAACATAAACCGTTCTACAATTCTCTGATCCTGTTTAAGGAGTAGTTCTTTACTAAATTTCACAGGAAAACAGCATCACCATTCCACTGCAACACAAGAGCATCCACTAAAGCCTGCGAATAGCACTCATCATCTTCCTCTCAGGAATGAGAAATTCAAAGTCCCCTCAAAGATTCAAATAGCATACAAGGATAAAAATACTTGAAAGAGTACTTCCAGTGAGATCAACAGGTTAAACAAATCACCTTTTCGAAATGCTGCTGGAGATGACTCTCCACATGAGCTCTTGCTGCTGTTTTCCCTACTGGTATATCTACAGGGAATTTTCGAGGCGTGCCAATTTCTTCTTCAGCATCAGCACCGAGGAAAACCCTCTCATCGAAGTCACCCACTGTCAGAACATACTCCTCATACTCTTTATTCAGGGCTTTGCTGAAAGAGAAGTCCAGGGTTTACATCAAAGGTTAAACTGCTGAAAATTAAAAAGGTGCCAGTGGAGACAAGGTATAAAACTGAAACCAACGTTGTGTTCAAAGCACTGAATGCTTCAGTGAACAACAAAACTTATTACCCCAGCAAACTGCATGCAAACCAAGTTTGGACAAAGAAAGAGAAAGGCTTCCATGCTTCCTCTAGACATCAAACTACTTAGGAAAGAACAGGGACTACTCATATGCTTCCACATCACAATATTATTGAAGTAATACTATTAATTTATAAGTAGAAATATTGAAAGTTTCACTGCTTCACACAGATCACAGCAAAACCACTTTATATCTACCTTTGAGTGTTACCTACATTGTTAAAATAATTGAGTCTTCACTCAAAATTCTCAAAGCAAATCAGCACTCACATTGAAAAAACAACTTACTGGGTATTTTTGGAAAAGAAGAAAAAAAAAAACCACATTTAAGGAATCCAGAAAAAAGCAGCTGTTGTTCATATTTTGCATTTAAATTATTTTCTGAAGTGAATTTGAAAGGTTTCTGAAACAATTACACTCACCACAGAAACGCTTCACCTCTTTTCTTGTGGTTTTGCAATTGTTGCTTCCTTTTGAGTACTTTAGTTACATTCACAGATTTATTCACGCAACTGGAGACTGATACAGGAATCTAGACTTCCCAACTTAGGTACAAAATTTAAGGTGTGTGTATAAATATATTTGTGAACTTCAGAGGCAAAGTTTTGACTTGCATTAGATTACTCAAAGGTTACACCTGCCAGAAAATAAGGGCAAGCACCGTAAAACCTGACACTAAGGAAGAAACTCTGTAGCTGACATTTGACGCATGTCAGATCCAGAAATAATTTCAGCCAGATAACAGCTTTGACTGTCAAATAATTAAAAACTATTAGTTATGCTAAGGTAAAGGAACAGAAAAACCTATATTACAGAAATCCCAGACTGGTTTGGGTTGGAAGTGACCTCAAAGCTCATCCAGTTCCAACTCCCTGCCACAGGGACACCTTCCACTAGAGCAGGTTGCTCCAAGCCCCTGTGTCCAACGTGGCCTTGAGCACTGCCAGGGATGGGGCAGCCACAGCTTCTCTGGGAACCCTGTGCCAGTGCCTCAGCACCCTCACGGTGAAGAATATCCTCTTAATATCTTAACCTAAATCTACCTCAAGATTCAGAACATAAGCTGTAACTTACCTATTTTCTGTGAAATTGCAAAGATCCAACAGACATTCTCCTTTTAAAATCTAAGAATAAAAAGCAGAAATATTTTACATAATGAAATCAAAACTGTTCCAACTCTCACTGTGTGAGGGCATGATGGTTTTAGCCAAAAAGGAAATTAAACTTACAAGCATAACTAAACTTTTTTTTTTTTTGCCTAGCTAAAAGGACTACAGTACCATTAGGAAGACAAATAGATGAGGACAAATCCCAGTTCTAACCAAGCTCTTGATAAACTCAGTCTTCACAAACAGTGCTGCCTTTAACATCTGCTCCATTGGCAGGTTCAAGACTGCCCTGATGAGTGACTACACTGAAACTTCCACAGAGCTTGGAAGAAACTGCCAGGACCAAAACCAGAGAGAACAAACTGTCCACCTGCAACCTCAACTTCTTCCTGCCAAAACAGCTTGCTGAACACAAGCAGTAGGACCCACAGTATAGTGGCAGTTATTCCATACAATCATTTCACAATGAGATTACATTTTTGCCCAAACAAATCATTATTGACCACAAGTCAGTTTCCCACTGCCAAGAAAGAAAAGCAACGATTCTCTGCTGACAGAAAAAGGCAAAACACAGAAAACTTTACAGCACACATTATTAAGAGTAAATTCTGCTTCTGCTAAAATACATGCAAAGAAAACCTAGCCCAGCCCTAGTCTTCCTGCCTATTAGTACATTTTCCTGCAGGACCCACAGGAGTTAAATTGTTCTAAGCATCTGAGCACTACAGTGCGTTCTTAAAACTGCTGAGATGTACCTTCCTATCAAACAGTTTTGAAATGTATGGCTTAAAGTAGTGTTCCTTTATTCCTTTTGCTTCTACTAAAAGCCCATCATGCAGCTCACAGAGTGTGGCAATGATGCAAGGAGGATCTTCAGAGGCTTTGTTCTCTGTCATGCGGAAGCCCGCTGGTAAACCTGAGAAAAAGGAGGAGGGTGAAGAAAGACTCCCTTTAACTTAATTTGAAAAGCACTAAGAGAACAAAGCATATTTGATTTTAAATTATCTGTCCCCACTATACCTTTGAACGATGGGTTTAGCAAATCTCTTCTATTTGGACACAAAAGGGCATTTGCAAAAATCAGGTCCAAGCAGCACAGAAGCAAATGATAGGAATTCACTAAATCATCTCCAATCATACGGAAATTACCTTTAAGAGACAGCACATCAAGTCAAGCAACACAAGAGCAGCTCATAACTCGAAAGGTGTACAAACTGTGCAGCTAAGAAAAGCAAGCCCTACCCTTGGTGTACACAAAGAGAGTCCAGCAGAAGTTGAAGAGATCTTTAACACTGCAGGGCATCCGCCTGTCAAGGAGGAAGAGTGGGGAGAAGTCAGTCTTCAGTTCCAGGAAGCTGGAGCCTGTTTTACAGTAAGAATTTCACTCCATTTCCTTGCTCAAAAAACACAGCTGATGTCTTACCTTCATTTTGCATCAGGTGCAACACAATCTAAGCTACATGTCCTTATTGCAGCTTCCAACAGTCTCCTACCTCGCTCCATGGAGCGTTCTGCATGTCCAAACTTCTGGCCCTTTCTTGAGCTAACGGCTGTCTCTGGCCTGTGACCCCAAACACATCATTTTGATGCTGCCACACTTCTAACAGAGCCCTCCCACGGCCACTTTAGAACTTTACATCACTTTTTAAAGCACAATCATAGAACCCCAGACTGGTTTGGGCTGAAGGACCTTAAAGCTCAGCCATGGGCAGGGACCCCTTCCACTGGAGCAGCTTGCTCCAAGCCCCTGTGTCCAACCTGGCCTTGAACACTGCCAG
>JBCJKH010034016.1:0-20338 GCA_039877255.1 Loriculus beryllinus
ATTGGGATGGTTGAATCCTGGGGAATGGCACCCTAATTGGGAGACTGGGGCTGGGGACAGAGCATGGGGCTGGGCTGAGTAGGAACTGGTAGTGAACACAAGCAATAGGAAAGGTGAAAGGAACTTCTCACCACTTAATTGCAGTTAATAATTGATGAACTTGTTTACTGCAGGAGGCAAAGGTCTCTGTCAGTGTCAAGGTGCGAGCGCAGAGCAGCCTGCCAGGCAGCATCCCAGTGACGGGGCCACAGGTAAGACATGTCATCATGGGCCTGGTTCCCCACGGGTGCTGTGGTCCATCGTGGTGGGAGATGGGGGTACCTGTCGGCAGTGGTACCCGTGGCACAAGGAGTGCTCAGTGCTGTTGGCATCGTGCCCCAGTGCCTGACTTGTTTTGTTTCTTCCACAGTCATCAGCCCCGAAAACTGATGCTGTGACCATCGGCCAGGGGCTGGGCATGAAGAAGCCCGAAGCAGATGGCTCTGCTCCCCACCAGGTTGGCACCACAGATGCAGCCCAGGTGATGTGGCTGCGTTCTCCTGTAGCCCTGCTCTCAATGGCTCTGCCAAGCCTAAGTCCAGCAAAACTTGTCCTCAGGCAGCAGCACTGGGAGGGCAGGGGCTGAATGGAGCAGTCAGGGGCCTCCATTCACCTTTGTCTTGCTGGAGTCAAAGGATCATAGAATGGTGAGGGTTGGAAAGGACATTAAGATCATCTAGTTCCCCAAAACATCAAATCAAAGCCCACCCAAGGAGATTCTGTGCGTATCCCTGGTCCCATCTGCCACGCTGCCAGGCAGCACTGGCACATGGGGACATCTGCAGAGGGTGACAGCCACCATGCGTGCTGCACCACACGTGTCCGTGGCCTCACATCCATCTGGCAGCAAGGACAGCCACGGTGTCCCTGTGTCACCGTGTCCCTGGCACCTCCAGGCTCACCATGTTTCCTCTGCAGGTGGAAGGAGGCACCCCAGGCAGCAGGGACACCACAGCCACTGCTCACACTGGCACCGCAGAGGCAGTAAGTGGGGCTGGCCCTTTGATACACGGGAGGGGGGGGGCACCCTGCAGTCCCCCTGCTCCAGTGAGGGCAACTGGGACCAGTTGTGCTGGGAGGGACTCTGCCCCACTGGGGATGTGATCTGCTGTGTTTGCCCCCATGTTGCATCTCAGCCAATGTGCCTGTCTGCTCTTCTTTCAGGATCACAGCACCAAGGCTGGGAAAGGGGCTGTTCCCACCACAGACCTCCGTTCCCTCTCACCGGTGAGGGGGGGACATGGCACCACCAGCCAGGCCAAGTGGTGGGGAGGGAGGGAAGCAGCCCTATGGGGCTGTGGTTGGTTTCACAGGGCCCCTGATATGTTCCCAGCACTGGCACCCTGTGTTGTTACTGGGAAGAGGAAGATGATGCTCAGAAGGCTGGGGTGCAAGATGGAGGGGCTTCGCTGCCCATGGCCATTCTCCTGGGCTAGATACACACCTTGAGCATCTGCAGGAGGAGGAGAATTTCTAACAAATAGCCCAGTTCTTGGAGAAGTCTATAGTGGGCTGAATTTTCCTACTTTATTGCCTCATTTTGATGGCATCAAGCCCTGCTAAACGCCCCAGGCTTGTGCAGGAAGAACATACCCAGAAAACAAAGCTAAAGACAGCCTTAGTTAAGGTGGCCCTGAGGATGGATGGGGAAGAGCGAAACTCAGCCATGAAACCATCTCCCTACTGCAGAAGCCCTTTCCTGCAGCTCTGGGCTTGGCGTAGCTGCAGAAACCTCTCCCTCGTCCCCCTAAAACCAGGTCCAGTTGGAAGCAGAGTGTAGTGCATTTTTCCCTTACCACTCTCTCCCCTCCTGTGCTCGGCTCAGTAGTTGCATCCCATTAGGAAGGTTGCAGCTCTCTGGGAGCCAGCACAGGGGCCTCCCCCATGGCAGCCCCACTGATGCTGCTGCTCTCTGTCCTGCAGATCACCAGCGGCTCTGCTGGGAAGGACGTGCTCACCAGCATATTCAGTGCCACTGCAGAAACCCTCTCGACTTCCACCACTACCCATGTTACCAAGGTGAGAGCAGCTCCAAGGGGCTGATGCAAGTCACTGGGATGTGAGGGTGGGGGGATTTATATTGAGGTTGGTACAGCAGAAAACACCCCTCTCCTTACAAGCTGAAAAAGGATATGCTGTCCCATTGGGGATGGTGAGCCAGCACAGCACCCCAGTACCTGCTCTGAGTGCCCCATACCCCAGCCAGGCATGAGCATGTGAGACTGTAAGCAAGGGCAGCCATGTATTGGGTGTTCATCACCTCTGTACCACCCTGTGAACACAGGCTGTGCCAACCTCTACCTGCTGGTAGCTTGGGAGGGCAGGGAGTAGAAGGGACTCTGAGTTGGCTGCAGCAGCGTGTGTGCAGGTCCCTGCCTGTGCAGCTGGGGTGGATGTTTCCAGATGTGCCTAGAGCCAGATCCCAGGTCCCCCTGGCCCAAGAAACCCACAGCACCAGTGCTGGAGTATCTCACCTTGTGTCAGCTATGGGAGCTGTGTTAGCATGGGGTGTATGGGGTTTATTAGAGCTGAAGTGGTGCAGGCAAGGGGGAGTATGGTAGGAAAGGAAGGAGATGAGGCTGCATCAGAGGACCTCAGCCATGGCCATTTCATTCCTCAATGAGTTGGCCATGAATGAAAGCAGGAGCTCTGTGGGAACAGCTGTGGGTGAGTGCTTTCCTTCTTGTTGTGCAGACTGTGAAAGGAGGGTTTTCTGAGACCCGAATAGAGAAGCGCATCATTATCACAGGAGATGAAGATGTGGACCAGGACCAGGTAGGAGCAGGACACCCTGGCTTTGCCCAGCTCTGACTGCCCCCAGCTGCTTCTGGTTCTGCCTTGTACCCATTTACTCCTTCTCTCCACAAACTGACCCCCAAGGCCTCAAACCTACCAGCTCTGCTTGGCAGTGCAGGTCCCCATGGGGTGCAGTGGCACCATGTGAAGTTCCCGCCCAGCTCACGTTAGTGCCTGCTGCGGCAGTGAAGCAGCAGTAAAGGTGCCAGCACAGAGCCCAGTGATAGAACACCTTTATATTTCCTTAAAACACATTTTCAGTTGCTCTTTCTCTGCTGAAATACTCCCAAGTGACCCAGGTCCTTCCTCTCTTTCCAGCAGTCTCACTACAGGTAGACTCATCCCAGGTGATGGTAGAGAAGAAGAGAAAGTGGCAAACCTTCATGATAAAATAACAGAGATCAACACACATCTCTAGGGCTACAGGGTCATTTTCCTGGTGGACTCTGGCCTCTTCTGTCAGGGTGCATTGGGTTCAGCTTTAAACCTCTGCATCAGTATCCTCCTGGAATCCCACTCCGTTCCAGCTGCCTTCTCTCTGCTGGTTTTGCCTGGCTGAGAGCAGTGGACCAGAGTTCAGGGAAGGGACGATAAAATGATTTCATCCTTCTGGTTTCTAGGCACTGGCTTTAGCAATCAAAGAGGCAAAACTACAGCATCCTGACATGCTGGTAACCAAAGCTGTGGTATACAGAGAAACAGAACCTTCTCCAGAGGAACGGGACAAGAAACCTCAGGTAGGTGGACAACTTACCAGGTATGACTTGGATCTGCTGTAGGGGGTAGATGTAACTGGGCCTCTGGTCCTCACCAGCTGCAGAGGCTTGCAGAGGTAGCTGTTCCTGGGCTCTAAGGGTGGCAGCTCTCAGCCAGCATTTGCAGTGTTGCAGTGCCTCTGGGCATGATCACCTGGTTGTGGTTAGAAACCTGGTGCCATGCCACCAGAAGCAATTCTGTAGGTATCACTTTGCTGACATGCTCAGCACGGGGGCCACAGTCATTTGCATGCAATGAAGAAAGGAGCTGCTTGTCCCCTGGGGCAGGGAGGGAAAGAGGTGATACCAGTTTTGTGGATGGGCTGAAAAACTTGGCTACAGGTTCTTGAAAAGCCAGTCCAAAGTATCCGATCAGTGTGTGTGCAAAGAGGAAGGTTTCCTCAGTCCCATTCAGATCCACAGGCTGTCTGTTTATACACATAAGGTACAGGCAGCAGCACACGAGGTTTGCACCTCCTCAAAGCAATCACAGCCCCAGATGTTTTTGCCCAGAGCAAAGCTTGAGGAGTCCTGCCCACTCCTAACCCCCTTCTCTGCCCATGTTGCTCCTCCACCAGCCAGGTTGCCACAGCTCTTTGGTGGTGGCACAACCCAACAGTGTCAGAGCAGCTGGGGAGCAGAGGAGCATGGTGGAGATGGGGAGCTTCTGAAGGAAGCTTCACTGCTCTGTCACCAGCGAGGCGGCAGGTGCATTTTGAGAGGCCTCTTTGGAATTGTGCATTCAGGTTTCTTTGTCATCTGAGGATTTTGATTGGCAGCTTTTAAGCTTGGAAAAGTGACCAGCTCCATTGCAGCCTGGAAGGTCAGAAGAGGCTCTTGTATCTGCCTAAATCTTACCTCCTATCCCATTCTACAAACAAGCCCAGACACTTCAGCATCACTCAGGGAGATGCCCAGTTTTGACTGACTGGCTTAAAGTAAGGGAGCAGTGGCAAACCAACATCTACACCAACCCCAGCCCAGTGAATTAAGTGTTCCTCCTAATTTACAGAGCTCCTGGTAATGAAGTGCAAAGTGTGGCCCCAAGTGTTTGCAAATTTCCTCTCTCCAGTGTTCTGATAGAAAGACGAGCCCTTTTATAGCTGCAGAAATGAGCACCCTGTGAGTGGTCATTTCCATCTGCCTTGTACAGGAATCTTGACCAACATGTTCATGGAAGTCAGCATCTGTGTTCAAACCTGGAGAACAGCTGAGAAGGAGCCTTCATGCTGGATTTGTCAGCAAGACGTAGACATCCTGGCTGCAATGTTCATGGCGAGAGACAAAAATTTTTAACAAAGGAATAGCAAATATATTATATATATATATATACATACATACATATATATATATATAAAATCAGGAAACAAAATGCATCCTTGCACTGCTGCTATATGCTGGAAATAATAGCAAACAACACCACCAACAAACAAAGCCAACCCTCTGCAGATAAATTGAAGAATTTACTGGATTGGTGATAAAATAAGATTAAAAAAAGAAATTAAATCATAATAATAACAAGAATATTGTTAACAGTAAGCCACCATCTTGCATGTTACATTAAAGGATACACAATCATGAGTTCATTTGTTGCACACTGAATGGAAAGGAAAACTGCTTTGCAACAAAGCAAGAAATAAGCAAACTTGAAATAAAATAACAAAACCACAAGCAGAAGCAAAACCATTCCCCACCTCTGGAAAGAAGAGAGAAAAACATTGAATTTATTACCTTAGAGTTATTTTCTGATTCACAAGTGTCGTTTTGCTCTTCTCTTTCCATGCTGGTTCTTTTGCATCCTTTGGGGTTCTGTTAACTCTTCCCCTTCCCTTCCTTATCTTCTCCTCTGTGCACTTGTCCAACCTCTTGTTCTCTGAAGGTATTTAAGAAGGGGTTTCATTTCAAACAAAACAAATGGTATGTATATGGTTTCTCATTTATAAAGAAGCAGGCTGTAGGGGTTTCATATGGATGTGCATTTAAGTTATGTATATTATTATATATAACGAGGGGGGAGGGAGGGAACAATACTGAAATAATTCAACAGTGCTGGTAAATACGATGACATTTTTAAATTATTAACTCTTCGATGGACCGTGGTTGGTGTATTTTGAGACTCTTGGATCACACGTGGGACTCCCAGTCCTGCAAGAAGAGAACGGGGAAGGTTTCAGCCGCTGCTGGATTTGGGGAGGAAGGAAAGAGGGTGAGAGGTGGGAGATGTCCCGCCGGCTGATCTGCAGTGTGTGGTGGTTGGATGTGGAGGATCAGTGGTGACTTGGATGGGCAGGGAAGGAGGTTGAGGCTGTGGCTCCAGCAGCTGTAGGCAGGATTGTCTCCCTGGCCCTCACCCAGAGCTATAGGAATCAGCATAGAGCAAGGTGGCAGCCTTCAGGACTGCGTTCATCGCTTGCCTCCAGCCCCTTGAGCCGTACCGATGGTTGAGGTGGTTTTGCTTTGTTTCTGGATCCCAGTAATGAAGTTACTTGAGCTTTGTAGTAGGGTTGAAGGCAGAGGGGTTGTTACTGCTTTGCCTCCCCTGCTGCCCAGGGTGTGATGGCGAGGGCTGCCCGGGGCACTGTGGCTGGTGACAGTGGTGGCAGGCTGGTGGCAGTCCTTCCCAGACCTGCTGAGGGATGGGCAGTGGAAAGACTGAGCTATCTCCATCCCCTCAGAGTGTCCCCAGCATCCCAGGCTGGACAAGAGATCCCCAGCCCTCTGCTTAAGAAGGTGTGTATGGAGGAGATGTCAGTGGAGATGCCTTCCCCCAACTCATCCCAGCTTTGGCCCTTGGCCACGTGCTTCCTCTGTGGCTGCCTTTGAGAGAGGATCATGGGCCAACCCCAGGGCCTTGTACACTGTGAACCAGGCAGTTAGGGTAGACTTGGAACCAAAATGAGAAAGTAAAGGAAATAAACGGGTTTCCTTCTTGGAATCGTCTCTAGCTCCTGCGGAAACAGAAGGGCCCATGACTCTGCACCATTTTGCCTTTAGTCTCCCACCCCTCACACAGACTGTGCCCAGAAACGGGTGCATTTTTGCCAGGTCCTGCAGTGGCTCGGAGGATGACAGAGAGCAGGAGAGCCTGCACCACAAGGATGTGGGCAGCCCCTGCTCACTGCCTCTGCTGTCCTAGGAGAGAGCCTGCTCCCTGGCAGCTGCTGTTCACCACCACGTCCCTGTAAAGTCTGTTCTCCTTCTGGCAGAGAGGTTTCTCCTGCAGGCGTGAAAGGCATGAGCACAGGCTGCTAGGGAAGAGAACAGAGCTGCTGGCTGGTGCCAGTGCTGCCAGGTTGTGAGGGTCTCCCCTGCTTCCATCCAAGCGCCTTTAGTTAGAGACCAGACCCCCAACCAAAAGAATGAAAGCAGTTGTGAAGAGGCTGTTTTTCTCTTTTCCCAATACCCCCAAACCAGTCGTAATCAGCTGTGGCACTTTCGGAGAGAGGCGGGGAGGTGGAGGACTTGCGGTCTGTACAACAGTGCTGGTGTTCAGCACACTGCGTGTTCCGTGCTCTGAGGAGCCCCCCTGGCTTGAACACCTTTAGGACCCAACCAGAGGCTACTGTGAAGCTAGGTACTTGCTTTTGACATCGTGTAGCTGTAAAACTGAAGGTTCCTGTTCAAATGATTGGCCTTACAGAGTTAGACTTGATGTGCGCTTGGACTGAAGTGAGTTACGTTTGGAGTGAGCAGATGCAGTCCCTGGCTTCCGCAGTGTGTTCAGTGGGTGACAGTGTTTAGAAACTATAGAGAAAAACACAAGGAGAAAGGATAGGAAAAAGCTCCCAGCTTGTTCAGCAGGCGAGGAGTGGGGTTCTTGCTGCTCAGCACCACCTGAGGCCCCTGTGGGCTCCGCTCCCCCAGCCTGCCCATCCCCTTGTTCTGTTTCAGATAGCTGATCACTGCTTGCTTTCTTCCCGGGACCTTTCTGTTGAAAGGGGTGGGAGACACGAGTGCCTGTTTTTACCTGATCCCACAGACTCATTCCAAACCTGGCCTGCGATTGCATGAGTAATAATGACAGTAACAGTAATAATATTTATTTTTATTTGAGAAGCACCTTACCAACCAACCGCAACGCTCTGTTGTTCCTTCACTAACTCTCCTTTTCCCTTGTTCTCCCTCTCCCCCCTTTGGTCATACTCCTTTTCAGTGCTTGGTGGTGTATGCGTGTGTGCTCACTGTTCTTGTATTCAATAAAAGTGAAATAAATGTGTTTGATGCTAAATCAGCTTGGGGCCTCAGTGGACTCTTTCCTGCTAAGAGGATGGAGAAGGGGGAAGTGCAGTCACGGTCTCTGCACATTGGAAATGCTGCACTCTGCTCTGCATGGTTCTGTCATCCTGGGAGGGAGGATGTGATACTGAAGCACGGTTTGACTCCACAACTTGTTAAAGTTGTAGGTATGCTTTTTATTCAGCGCTGAGGTGCATGGGGATAACTCCTTCAAAGCATGCACACCTCAGTGTTGTTTCCCTCTACATTTATTCTCTAAAGTTATACATATTCATAAGGTTACACAATATGTCTATACATATTCATTATCTAGCCCCGCTTCATACTATAATGAGCTAGAAGGTCCTTTGCGCCTGTGCAGTGCTCTCTATGGTCATGGGCAGGGGTCTCAAGATGAAGTAAATGAGTCTTCCTTTTCTTAAACTTTTCACCTTTTAGCCTTCACACATGCCTTCAGGGTTTGGTCGGTGTCCAGGCCATAAACCACCTGCTTCTCCCCCTTATCAGTAGTAGGCATGGTAGGTATTTACAACAGCCAATACTTTTGTTTAAACAAGCGAATTTCTCTAACCCCCTTGTACAACCCCTCTGTACTACCTCCCCTGTACATCGGTTGGATCCCCCTGTACATTGGTTACCCCTGCATCAATGCTGTGAAGGCATCTGTCCCGGTCTCCGTGTGTCTGTCCATGGCAGGACCCTTGTCCTTCTGCCCAGCCACGGGGGTCGCTGGCTCACAGTGGAGCAGGCGGCAGCCATGGAGGGGCTCGGGAGGGCGGAGGGGCACAGTTAGCTGCCGACTTTGGGGGGTAGCGAAGGGCCGGGAGGCAAACGGCGGGCGCTGGGGCGGGCCGGAACGATTGTTCCCGGAACCGCCGCACACGGAACGGTTGTGCCGTCCGGGCGCTTTTTAAGGAGGACCGGCGGGGCTCGGTATAGGACCGAAGGTACCGGTTGTACCGGTAGCGGCCTCCCCTGTCCGGGCCATGGCGGGCCCGCGGCTGGATCCCGAGCTAGCCCGGCAGCTCTTCTTGGAGGGCGCCGCGGTCGTAATGCTGGGTGTGCCCGAGGGCACCGAGTTCGGCATCGACTACAGCGCCTGGACCGTGGGCCCCAAGTTCCGCGGCGTCAAGATGATCCCGCCGGGGGTCCACTTCCTGCACTGCAGCGCTTGGCGGGCGGGCGGCCGGGACACGGGGCCTCGCACCGGCTTCTTCCTGAGCCTGCAGCGCCGGGACCTGCGGGTGCTGCGCTGGGACGCCGGCAGCGAGGCCGTGGAGCTGACACCGGCGGGCACGGAGGAGGCCGCGGCCTTCAGGGAGAACCTGCGGGAGTTGGACCCGTTCCTCGGGCCGTACCCCTACGAGAGCCTCAAGAAGTGGGTCTCCCTCACCAGCTTCATCAGCGAAGCGGCCATGAAGAAGCTGCAGCCGGAGAGCGGGCAGATCTGCGCCTTCTCCGAGGTGTTGCCGGTCGCGGCCGGGAGGCTCTCCAAGGACCGGGCCGAGCAGCGCCTGCCGCCCGTCGATACCGAGTGCCGGAGCTACGCCGAGGGCTTGGCGCGGCTGCCGCAGATGAAGCCGAGAGCCGGCACCGAGATCAGGTTCACGGAGCTGCCGAAGCAGATGTACCCGGATGGTGCTACGCCGGAGGAGATCACCAGGCACAGCATGGACCTCAGCTACGCGCTGGAGAAGGTGATCGGCCAGCGCTACGCCAGCCAGCCTCGGGATCTGCTCGGTGAGTGCCGCGCATTGCACGGTTACTGCTCCCGTGCTTTGGGAGGATAAAGTCATTTCTCTGTAAAACCAGGGCCCCAGATGAAACCTGCTCCTGTGCTGTGGGCCCCGTTCCCTGGTGCCCCGAGGTCTCCGAATTGCAGTTTGTGGCGTTTTCAGCAGCTTTAGGGCTCGTTCCCGTTATGCTGGTGCTGGTGAGGACGTGGTGCTCGGCGTCCAGAGCTGCCTCTCTTGCTTCTGGGCACTGTGTAGGGAGCCCAGATTGTCTCAAATTAAGTCAAAAGCAGCAACCATACCTTGTGCGAAGGGGGCCTGTTGCCTGGCACCAGTTAAGTGACCCGCTTGAGGACCGGGAGCACTGAATGGGGCCCAACATCACCGTTTTCAGATCCTTGTTCTCGTTTCGGCGTGCTGCCGGGTGGTACCTGCCTCCCAGCAGTGCCCAGTGCCTGCCCGGCTGGAGCGGTGGTAGCTCTGCTCTGTGCTGCTGGCGACTCTCTGTGGCAGCGTCAGGGCTTTGGCAGCCCTGCTGCAGGGGGACATCCCCAGCGGGGGCTGCAGCTCCCGGTTGCAGGGTCCCCATTATTTGCCACGCTTTTTTTGCCAGCTTATGCGTAAGTATCAAATCCGTAGAGATCCTGGAGGGGGGGTTTGTCTCGTGGCAGGAGAGCTTGGGACCACAGCCAAGCTGCAGCATTGGTTCTGCTGAGGTTTGCAATAATGCTTTGGTTTTCCCTTTCTCCAGTTTGTCTATATTAATGTTATGCAATCTATTCTTTATCAAAATTATCCAAGACAGCTCTAGGCTATGCAAAGGATGAATTACCTTAGGAATGGTGATGCCATCAGCCTGCCAAAATAGCTGATGCTAACGTATCCAGCAAGCAGAGCCTTGGCTCTTAATTCAACAAGACAAAACGTCTGTTAATGTACTACTCACTTCCCCCAGTGTTCCCACAGCCCTTGTGTTCATGGGCAGTACCATTTTCACTCCTGTGTGGCTCTGGAAACCTGGGTTCAGGCAGACTCTGTGCTTGCAGAGCAACAGCAATGTCTGACTTCCTATTTGGGTGTCATTTTGAGACCACAGATGACAGTGGAAGTCCTTAGTTTGCTGTTTATTCTGTTGTAAAATCAATCTCTGAAGGTGATAATTACAATTACAGGTGGATGTGCCCAATTATGCCTTGTTTTTCCTCCAGCTGAGGAGCAGAGAGTTAGGGAATAGTCTGTTTGGAGCATTGATTGCTATTAGCAGAATCTAGAAGGGCAGAATACACGCATGAAAGGCAAACCCAGAGATTTATGCTGTCATTTACAGTGATTTTTTTTAGAGGACACGTACCTTGGGTATGTTTTCACTCTAATGTGTATTTTGTTTTCCTTTGCTGAATATGCACAGCTGAGTTGCAGTTTGCTTTCATCTGCTTCTTGATTGGAAACGTATATGATGCATTTGAGCACTGGAAAAGACTCTTAAACATCCTGTGCCGATCTGAAGATGCCATAAGGAAGTATCAAGACCTTTACATTGATCTGATTTCTGTGCTGTATCACCAACTTAGTGAAATCCCAGCAGATTTTTTTGTGGACATTGTCTCCCACGACAACTTTTTAACCAGCACCTTACAGGTATGTTTGTTGCTGCCTCTTGAAAGATGGCAGTGGGAGGCGAGGACATCAGAGAAGCTGCAAAAGCAATTAAGCTACTGTTGAGCTGCGTGGGAGCTAATGAGCCTATCTAAGCACACACATGTTTGCTTTTACTTTTTCCTTATGTTATTTCCAAAGAGATGCCATTTGCTTGTCATCTCAGAGTTTGATGTGCTCAAGCTGTGCCTAGAAGAGGCTAATGCAGTATAAAATTAAGTTAGTCTGCATGCGGAGAAGCCAGCAAAGTAAGGCAATGAGAGGAACAGCAGCTAATGAAGATGGCCACAGCAGAGACTGGGGGCTGTGTCTTTTATGTTATGTTTTCCTTGCAAATAGTGCCTGTTTGTTTGGTTTTTCTCAAATGCCATTCATTCTTTAACACAAAAAGCAAAACTTTGCCATAAAAGACTGATGATGCTGATTTCTGGTCAGCTTGGATGGTCTGCTTAGTATGCAGAGAAGTTGCAGTGAAACCTTACTGAGCTTAGGGCATTGATAGCATTTAAGAAGTCTGTTAGCCTTAGTGCATGGAGAGTTTATCTGTGTTAGCTTTTGCTCAGCTTTGAACACAGCAACTTTATTTTTGGAGTTTGATCCAAGGTAAAAAGAGTACACTATAACCTCAGCTGAGTATGCAGTCCTAACAGTGTTTAAGGGGGAGGAAAAGAAATAACTAATTTAATGATATAACTATATTTAAGAATAACTAATTGCAGTTATGGAGGAGAAGTGGGAAGTATAATATTTTAGTTAGATTTTGTAATAACAGCCTTGCTATGTAACACAGCTCTGTTAAAAAGAGGCAGTTTCATGGTAGAATGAACAAGGAAAAGGCAAATGATCATAAACAAAGCAGCGAACTTCGCTGTGCTTGTCAGTGTTTTGTTCAGCTGTCAGTAGGTCTTTCCCAAGTAGGAGCCTCCTTTTTAGCCAGAGGGTTTTCTCTTCACTTCCATTGTGCAATGATTTTTTTTTTTGGCTTTGAAATACAAGTCTCTTCTTATGGAAATGAATTCTGGCTCAGAAGAGGAGCAGGGTCAGGCTGGTGAGAGATGAGCTCTGAAGCTAAATGCCCAGTTTAAACATACACAGGTGCTTTAACTCTCAAAGTGCTCACAGAAGCTGTGACTCTGAAAAGTTAATAGATTTGTATGTGTTTGGATGATGGAGGGGAGCCATGTTTAGAGGTCAGTCCAGATTTCAGTGCCCTGTGCACATGGAAGTGGCTGTGAGGGTATAACTGGACTTTTCCCAGCCAGCTCCCATGAAAACTGATAGTCCTCTTTTTTTCCTTTTTGTTTTCCTGCTCAGAATTCTTTCTTTGAATTAAGCATATTTCATAATTCCTTGGTACATATTTAATTACAAATACACTCCTGCTTCAAACAGTTATTACCTTAATGCAACTATTCCTAATGCTGACTCGGTGGAGTGAAGGCAGGAGGTCTGTCTTAGCTCTGGGATGAGAGGAGAAGCGTGGGCTTTGTTTAGGCAGCCCCAAAGCTGGAGTGCTTCCCAGGGTGGGAGATCCCTTACCTGTGGCCTAACCTAAAACTTCTCCTGGTGCATCTTCTTGATGATGTCTTTGTAGGAATGAGACGCCCAGCTTGTGCCGTGGCTGAGTTCTTAATGACCTCTTCTCTTTTAGGTGTTCTTCTCCTGCACATGCAGCACTGCTGTTGATGGGACCCTAAGGAAAAAGGCAGAAAAATTCAAGGCTCACCTAACGAAGAAATTTAAGTGGGACTTTGAGGCAGAGCCTGATGACTGTGCTCCTGTTGTGGTAGAACTTCCTGAGGGTATGCAGGTGGACTAAGAAAAACACTTGCTTACAAATGACCTGCTTCTTAAAATAACTCCTCTCCATGTTTTCTCCAGCCTCACCAGCTTCCTGAAATCTGTTCCTGAAACTAACTCCTCTTTCTGCTGTAGAAGCAGATACGGAAAACCCAGAAGGATTCCAGGAGATGGAATTATTGGAAGAGTTTGAATATCATCATATGGCTGCTTTGGACACCTTGGGTTTTATCCCTAGCTCTTTGTACCATCTCATTCTGTACTTAGCTGACCTAAGATCCCATATCCTTCTGGTCCTGACCTGGAGGGAACACCCTGTCTAGTGGGCATCTGTGATTTACATTTGAAGCCCTTGTTGCTCTGATTTAAAGCCTCCTGAGCAAGGAGTGGAAACCCACATGACTGGTCAGAACAGCTGTTGACAGCCCCAACCCTGGCTGTGAACTAAGAAGTTCTGTTCTTCATAGGCTGAGATTACAGGGGTGTAGCCACAACAGTTTCAAAACTGTGTTGGATGCTTATGTTTCTTACTGTGATTTATTGCAATGATCAATAAATCATTTGAGTCTTCCTTATGGAGGGGGACTCAAAACCACAATAAAATGCTTCCCATTACATACCCTGAATACTGACTTATCTTATTCCTCCCATTCTGTTAAAGCATTTTGTAGTTTTTGCTGGCAGTGTTTAGCCTGATGTAAAAGAAAATTAGCAGTTTAGTAACAAAAAGGAGAGTTATTGGACTGTAGTCACCCAGTCTTGCAGACCCAGCATGAGTTCCACATGAGCTGGATCCTCTCTTTTGTTACAATTGGAAATCTTACGTATTTTCACTAGTGACAATATTTTCTTGCTCCCCACAGGGAGAATATAAGAAAACTTATATTCTTATTGAGAGCTGCAGAGGGGTTTAACCCTACCACTCACTTGTTACTTTTTCAGCTGTTAGACTGCCTCAGGAACTTGTCTGTATGCATGTCTAACAAGATAACACTGTTTGTTAGCCTTTTATGGTTCAAAATAAATCTCAAGAGACCCTTTCCAATAGAAAATATCTGTACAAATGGTTTGCTGTCTTACTTACCCAAAGCTTATGGTAGTGACACTGCCCTTTCTTTCTCATTGGGATGTCCAGTGTCCCCAGAAGTAATATCACAGTGGTAAGTGTGACATCCAAGGAATCC
Organism: Loriculus beryllinus; assembly: GCA_039877255.1. NCBI lineage: Eukaryota > Metazoa > Chordata > Aves > Psittaciformes > Psittacidae > Loriculus > Loriculus beryllinus. The sequence goes on from JBCJKH010034016.1 coordinate 14,200, forward strand.
AAGGACAGCTCACAGGACAGTGCGTGGCATGGCAGAAGGCACAGCATGTTCTGGGAAGAAGGTACGTGATGAGGTGTTTCTGGATAATTGGGAACTTACCACAGGATCAGCTGTCAGGAGCCTCACCCACTGCTCTGTGCTGTTTCTTCCCTCTCCTCCTTTTCCTCTGCACTCCATTATTCTGGTGTCTTGGTTTGTCCTAATCATGTAAAGTAATGATCTCCATATTGACCAGAGGCCCTTAGGGGGGGTTACTCTGATTTGGCAAGGGTGGTGCTTTTAAATCTTTATTTCCATGTTTTCTTGTCTGTACCACCCCTGAGAACTTTTATATAGTAGTTTGACTGTGCTTCCCTCCTGTCTTCTGCATCTTTCTTTGTATCCACAGGCAGTGCTGTCTTTCCAGTGTTGAACTGGACAAATCATTTGTAATGAATGGTCCCAGCTTTGAGGAAAGCTTTTTGCACCAAGCTGATGACTGGTTCTGTTACTTTGCAGCAGAACACCAGTCACTGATGTAAGTAGTAAAGCAGCGAAGGAGCATGGAGCCTGGGACCTGCCTGGCTGGAAGGGGGAGAGGAGCTGTGGCTGCAGACCAGGCAGTACAAGTGCTTTGCAGACTGTCCTGGCACTTGTTTGAGGGATGGGTTAATTTGAGTGTGTCTTTGTTACATCTCAATAACAGTAACTGAGAACTAACTTCCAAAGTATGCAGGTGTTGGGTTCCCATAATGAACTACACTTCTAGCAACTGAGAGAGAGTGTATAATTGTACTTCCCTTGTGCTTTTTTCCTGTTTGCAAGGTTTTAGTAGGGAGACGTAGTATCTCTTATTAAACCCACAAAGTAGGTTGCCTTTGGAGACACAGTCCCTTGGTTAGGTAAGAAATAAGCAGTGAACTTGCAGCTAAATACTGGTTGAGGGGATCAGAATTCAACTCCGTTATATGACTTAATTGTATGCTTTGAGGGAAAACGGAATCTGGCACATGTGAAACAATCTGTGTTGGACGTTTGTAAGGTAGGGTTTAAATCTGGGAGGTAAAAGAGTGCCATTATTCCTGTTGAAGTCCTCAAGAAGGAGGGTATAAAAGGAAAGTGGTAACATGTAATAGAAGGAATGTTTTCTTGCCCTTATATAGCCCCAGGCCAGCTATGGTTATGATGACACTACCCCTTATTCCAGCTAAGATGACTACAGTGATCTAAAAGCAAAAGAGATTGTGTGTGTGTAAATACACATTACTGAAAGCTAATGAACTGTAATATGTGATGTGTCTGCAACACTGATTCAGCAATGAATTTGGGGTAGGACAAGGAGTTTTTGGCGAGTTGTGAAGTGGCACTGAAGCATGAGGTACGTTGACCTCCTGCTTATGTGGAGAGTTGTCCAGCTGCCAGAGTTGTGCAAGTGAGGCAAACTCACATCGTTCTTGTCCTGTGACTTGCTTTCACTGCAAACTGTGTTGGAGCATGGGCCTTGCTTAGCCCTAGCTGAGGTTAATCACGTGTGAATGCGCAGTGGCATGAGCTGGACATCCCCAGAGGTGCACTGTATACTACATTTACAATGCAAAGCCTAGTGCAAGTATATTCAACCCTCAGAGCTGTTACTCCATCTTTTTACTTCACACAAAGGCTCAGTAACATCAGCCAAACCAGAGGTTTGAGACTGATCTGTATGCTCTGTGGGGTCCCTTTGTTGTCCTGCATTACACCAAAGAGAGTTGTTTCTTGTTTTGTCGACCCTGCAAGTTCATAGATGTGGAATGTGGCAACTGAGACTTCCTTCCTGTCCCAGTATTGGGGTACAACCTTTTCTTATTGGGAAGAGAAATGGCACCTCTTGCTCTGCCAATTCATGCAGCATTGTATGTGATTTCCACCACCTCCTCTGCAGCAGCCAAACAAGCAGCCAGACCACTTCTGTCTTCCAGGTGGATTGCTGCTGGTGACTTCATCTCATCACTGATGAGCATGCACAGTGTAGCTTTGCAGTTCAAATTGGTTTTGTGTGGCAGCTGTCTCAGCAATGCTTTAACTCCCATGACATCAGTGCTTGCAGACCTTGAATATCACCAAGGTTGTGTAACATTAGATGTTACCCAGAGATGTAGAAGTGGTGTTCAGTTGTCCTACTGCTTTTGTCCTTTAAATGCAAACTAAAGATGAAAGGGAGCAGGTGGGGAAGCTGTTGAAAGCAGTGACTCTCTGTAGCTTGATAGTGCTGTGGTTTTAAACCTGAAGTGAGTTCAGGGTTTATTATTGAACCAGCAGCTCTTCCTTGCTGCTGTCACTTCTACTGTTTAACAGTTAAGTTGAATTTTTGCTTATTTGCTTGGGGGAACCCCAGCCTTTCTGTGTGCATCTTGCTTCAGTTCTTTTTTTATTAAGCTTTTCCAGTGTTTGTTAGTATCAGACCCTTATTTTTGTAATCCAGAAATAACAAATGATAGGCACACAATTACCAAATTGATATCTAGCAACTACCTTGAGTGATTTTTCAGGGTTTCTTTGAGGTGCATCGCTTTTGTTTGGAGCAGCGTTTATTTCTGCTGCTGCTGCTTTGACAGCTGGACATGGACTGTGCCAGCTGCTGCAGATGGAGTGGCTGGCACAGAGCTCCTGGAATATGGAAAAAGATGAAATGGAACATCTTCATTCCTTTCCCTGGAAAAAGAAATCGTTGGCCTCTGATACTGCTGTTCATTGTCGAATGAAGCTACAACAGTGGTTTGTTCTGCAGCCCTGCTACTATAAAAGGGATGTGTTGTGAATGGTCATTCCTTCCCAATGTGCTCAGCTATTCCAGAGCTATTTATGCTCCCCCTCTGAGAATGTGCCCCTCTTGTCCTGCTGCGGGGCTGAGCAGCCCAGGGCTGGGATTTGACAGTGCTGGAGCCTCTCCCAAGGAGGCAAGTATTGTACAGACCACAGTGTGGAGCTGGAGCATGGGTGGGAGGATGCTCCATAAAGCATGGGCTGTGCTGGAGCCTGTAATTAGCGCGCAGGAGGCATTGCCTCTGCGGGGGCTTCATTAAGAGAACATAAATGAGCTACAAGGCAGCCTTAATACAAATAAACAACTCCAAATGGGTTAATCAATAGGAGGAAAAAATCCATACAGGCAGCCTGTTGGAGCCGCTGCTTTGGGTATGTGGTCCTGCCTGCCTCGATGGGTTTCAGCTTTGTGTTTTCATGAGGAATGAGCTGCCATCGGGGTGCTGCACAAATGGGTTGTGCAGCTGCATCCTGGCCAGGATCTGCCCCGTGCCCACTGAGCTCTGGCTCCAGCATCTCTTTTCCCTTCAGCTTAAGGGGCTCCACAGACTGGAACCAAAAAGGCTGTGCTCATGTTTGTTGTAGCATGGTTGCAAGATGAGACAGCCCCTGCTGGGTCATATTTGGGCAGTCAAGAAGCGAGGGGGGAGAAGGAAATGACAACAGTTACCTGTGGGGCTCTTCCTTTACTGTGAAAGTTGCTCATAACTTCACTGAAGTATAAAGCTTGTGAGGGCAAGGTTCCAGGAGCAGTGTGGTTATAATGGGAGTTTTCACAGCTTCTCCCCCCCCCAAAAAAAATATCTTTTTTGGGATAGGAAGGGGACACTTGCTCTGCTTTTACTGTAAAGGTTCCTGCGAGGAGAAAGAGCATCACTGGCAGGAGCACTGGCTTCTTCATGTGATTGAAAACAAACGTCACCATTAGGATTTGGATGGAGAAAGTTTCTACTTTGCGGAGAATGGGTTTTCAGTGAAGGAGAAGGACCTCTGGGTGGCTCCACCTTCATAGGTCTGGCACTGGATGCTGTCATCCCTGCCGGCGCTACAGGAACAGCTTTATTTTCCTGAGCCATCCTTCTGGTTTAAGTACTCGGCAGCAGTGGATGTTCATGCCTGGCTAATGCAGCTAGCCGGAGACAGTCTTATTCCAGGCAGGAACTGCTTATAGAGGCGGTTATCCAGGGAAGCACTGCCTCATCACTGAACACTGGTGATGTATCCTGAGTCTGTACTGGATATCCCAGCTAGAAGTGATGCTTCACATGTGTGCTGAGGCCCTGCAGTCACAAGTTGGTCTGGAAATGGATTGGCTGCTCCAGCACCCAGTATTGTCCACTTCATTGAGCAATAAAGCTAGCTTTGCACCATGTAGTTCTGCAATAACCTGCGTTTCAGGGGTGGCTATTCCCAGTAATGTGAATTATTCTTTTAAAGGGGTTTGCTGGAGGATTTTATGGAGCTACAGTCACAAGTGTTCCCTCAGTGCTGCTTGTCCCTTTTCTGTGTAAGTTCTTGTCCCATTCAGACTGCTGTGAGCTGCTCAAACATGTTAAATGGCATTAACCCAAACCCATGGATGTGCCGAGGGGACCCCAAGCCTGGCCACAGGCAGATGGGGTTGGTTCTCTCCAGGGATACCTGTGGTGAGAAGGTGCAGAACAGTGACATGGGCACAGCCCAGCTCACACCATGCACGCCTGAATGCATCTGTGAGAGTCACACATGCTGCTGAAGTGAATTCTGGGCAGGAGGTGATGGAGCAGGGATGAGCTGGGAAACTTCTCAGCAACTGGGAAGAGGAGACAATTCAGGCAGGAGAAGCGCTGGATGGTCCCTTGGGCTCAATTCTTCCATTTGTGCTAAGTGTGGCCTCTTGTCTGCTGGTATTTTTGTGTTGTTTTTTCAAACAGCCACTTCAGGATTTAAAAAGCATCACTTGAGAGTCTGCTGATGGCTGCAGTGAGCTTTACAGGCTTCTGAGAGACCTTCCATGTGCAATTCGGCAGGGACCTGTTAAGTACATCACCCAGCTGTGGTGCGTGGTCACTCATGGCCCTCTAATGGCTTTATTTCATTAGAAGAGCTCACTGGGGAGGGCTGTGCATGTCCATCGTTGCTGGAAGTTCACACTACCCAAGTGTGTTCATTTAATGGACTCGTTTTCTTAACAAGACCGATAACCAGTGTGATCTAATGTTCCTTCTGGGGCTCTCATTCACTTTATTCCCCAGCAGAAGCAGGCAGGTCAAGAGCTCTCCTGCATTAGCAAGATGTTCCACCTTCCTTATTATCTACTGTTCTCTGCAAAGATTCTTTTAAACTCCCGAAGAAAACATTACCTTTGATTTACCTTTCTTTCCCCCCGTCCCCCTTCCTTTGCTTCTTCAGACAAAACATTTATTGCTACTTCAAAAGACCAGACAACTTACTGTGTCAGGCATCCTAATCCAATCTAATGCTACTGAACTCCATCACTCATCCCATGCTTCAGAACTGAAAGGAAATGGAAGGGGTTTGTCTTGTGCCAGCACTAAACCACTCAGTAATAGCATCTTTGGGCTGGTTTCATCAATGCCACCAGGCAGGGTCCCTCAAAGCTGGCTGACCAGCCTGTGTACAGGCATGTGAATACACGGAGAGCTGAGCTACCACCGTTTGCATCACACAGCTGAAGTTACTGAGCAGCTGAGTGGATTTGGGCCCTGGTTACTGCCAATGCCTCTCAAAACCTTCTCTTTCCCTTTTGTGCTTAAAAGTACTATTTGTCTGTAGCTGGCAGAGTTATACTTGGATTTCACCTGGGGAAACTGCTTGGTGTGATCTCGAATTGCACAGCACGAGTGTGACAGAGCCAGGAGGAAGCCCAAGGCTTCTTCAAGCATCCTCTCAGCTTCTGCTCCTCCGCATCTGGCTGCTGAGGCAGCACTGGTACCCGGCTGTCTGCCACAGGTTGATGGTGCTGAGACTGCAGGACAGACATGGTCAGAGCACCCATGTGAACTCAGGACTGCGATGACACTGGGGCTGTAGATGAGAGCGGCCTGTGGCTAAGGGGTAAGCCCTGTTCCCTCAGTGTCACAGCAGTCCCAAGAGGAGCTGCCAGCCCTGGCTGCCTGTTGTGCTGTTGTCCTTGCTTGCCTGGCGCAGCGGAAGGATGGGTGAGTGTCCCCTTCCCACATGTAGCAGCCTTGGTGCGGAGGAGTTGAGGAGCAGCTAATTGCTGTGCTCCAGAAGAAGGAATGAATAGAAAGGACTTCTGCAAAGAATATAGTCTCCTGGGGAAGAAATTACTGCTCTGCTCCACCCACACCATGCATGAGTGGCCTTCAGGGATTGACTCATCCCTACTTTCCTG
>JBCJKH010034020.1:0-14704 GCA_039877255.1 Loriculus beryllinus
TGCTCCATCCCTGGCAGTGTTCAAGGCCAGGTTGGATGAAGCCTTGGGTGACATGTTTTAGTGTGAGGTGTCCCTGCCCATGGCATGGGGGTTTGAACTAGAGAAGACCTTCGTAAGGTTAACTTCCTTAATGCTTATTGTTGAAATACAGTAGGGTCTTCCCAATCAAGCTAGCCCATTTGGTTAACACAAATAGACAAATGCCTTTTTTGTAGGTCTAGCACGTGAGAGCGTGATGTGGTTAACTCTGTCCAGAGTCCCCAGTTAAAGTTCCTGTTCATATTACATCCTGGGCAGTTCTGAGAAGACAGGCATATTTCCCTTCCTGTTACCAAGGCAATATATCTTAATGTCTTTGTTATGATTCTGTTTGCAGTAAAGGTAGTGCCAAATATAAATTATTGCCCAGAAACAATTTAATTATAAGTGCTATGAGTGAAAAGAAAAAATAAGAAACATTCTTCAATTTTCTTACTTTTTAAGCTTAAGGACAGAGACATGACATCAGTCCAATTTACTGGATATAAAACTAAACTAAATCAATGCTTGAAGCTTTACTTGAATACGCCTCAAGTTCAGTTCATCTACCATTATAGAAAAATATCACATTTATGTCTTAATAATTCTTTACACTGGAGTGCTATTAATGCCACCATTATTGTTATACTTCCCTATCTTCAATATATTATAGCTGTTAGAATTCAAGTACAAAAATCAACGAGAAATTTGCATTTGATGTAAAATATTCTAATCTATCACAATTAATTTCCTTCCCTGAATTATGTTAATTATCCTCTTCCCCACCTGGGAAGAAACCTCTATTGCATTCTTGCCTAGATTTAGATCTGAAGCTGGTTCCCTGGGGTGCAAATCTTTGATAGAATTTCCATTCTTACTCTCTCTTTTCTTTTGTCTTTTGTACATACACCACAGTGAGAAATATTATATGAAAGGTTTGATTTGACCAACAGTCTTTGAATACAGAAGATATCTGGTCATCTGTTAAATAAAAAACCCCACAGCTCTCTCACTTCTTGCCCATGGGCAATTAAGCTGTACATATGCAATTTCAAGATTAAAAGCGGCACTGAAAACCCACTCGTGATTGACTGCTCAACAATTTATACACATCTAAAGTAATATCTGACATGCAGTTTTGTTTCCTTTATTTCAAAAATTAACTCATGTCCTTCTCTTCCTAGCTTAAGGAAAACTCATTCCCCTGAGAGAAGGGGGGGCACAAAATTACAAAATGGAATATATAAACCTTTAGAACCAGTTCTAAGTAATGTTAAGTTTCATGGCTTTGTAACAGTAACAATGGAAAATTACTGAAGTGCATGATACATAGAAAAAAAAATAGAGTACAGCTAGAGAACATACTGAGAATTCTTGTACAAGATAAATTGTTATGGTTGACATAGTTTTAAGAAAAACAGTCTAGAAGAACAGGATGCAGGGATAAGGAGTATCTGGGAACAGTAGGTGTCCAGGACGGGCTACAGTTAAACTAACTGATAAGTAGAAGAATAGGAGGACTATTATGTCTCTGGTGTCATCGAACCAATTAAGCTGGTATGAGCATCTACTGCGTGTGCTTCAGAGGCTGCCAGAAGTGATGAAGATTGTTGGAAGAAGTAAACGACCCTCAGAGACCACCCCCACGTTTTTTTACGCATGCAGGGAACTTTCTGGAAAATAATGTAATCCATACGTAGCCTCATGAATATGTATGTATGCCCAGGGACTATATAAGGACTCTGAATCACCCAAAGTCCTAGAAACTCCTATTTATTGAGAAATTATTTTAGATAAATTATCAGTTATTGTTTGAGGATCAACTCTCCTGTCAGTGAAAACTTGAATTTATCATAAGGACATTTCCTTTAACGTGTTGAGAACCAACATCATTCTAATCATTGCTGACTTTCGCAGAATTTTCCCCAAATGTTAGAGTAACCAGTTCCACCATTTGCACTGTTACTTGTTATCTCTTTTTTTTACTTTCCCTTGTGAATTTTGCTTAAGGAGTCCCTCTTTCTGCCCTATTCCTCCCTCCTGACTGATATCATGGTCTTTTCTGTTTAAAGCACATTTCCAAATTCACTGAAATCTTTATGGCTAACACTTTTTCTCTCCTATGAGATGAATCTCATAGTGCATGGTCATGAACCTTGGTCAGTCTGGGACCTTGAAAGAGGTATATGTAGCAAAGCAAAGAGATCCATTGAAAATAACTGTTCAATGCCAGGTCTGTAAAAATGGGATTTTAGTCTAAAGGTTTAGGTTGGTTATATATCTGCCTCTTTGCCCATTTTTAACAGTTTATTTTCTTGATTATAGTGTTAACACCACCAGCAGACAAGAATTATTAATGCTGACATCTTCTCAAATCCAGAGGTTTCTTCTAAATTGACAGCCAGGAAATGCACATTATTTAATAATCTTTCTCACTGGCTCGTAGTCAGTATGAAAGCTTTCTAGTGTAATTTGTTATTTCCCCTTTGTACACAGGATCTGGAGAAATTTCATAAAGACTGGTGAAATGTCATCACATCTCTCACAAATTTGATGAGTTTATGAAGGCAAAATGCAGGACAAAGTGACTCTTTTGACTGCAGCGAAAAGATATGAGGAAAAAAATCTGTTTTTTTAAATATAGTCTTACTGGAATGTGTTTTCTTAACATTTTTGCTTTTCTAAAACTATCGTTTACAGAGGTTCACAGGTTCAGAGGCTAGTTAACACAAGAACTGTTTTGCCAAATAAGATTTTGCTAGTTTTAAAGTGGCCAAGTGTTATAGTACATAACTAGTTAGGTCATTCATTAAAGTGGTTATGTAGTTTTGTACACTCTCCTGACCTTATTTAGTTAGGTTGTCTGGGTTTTTTAACTTAGCAAATAGCAGATAACTACAGAATAATTAATCTTCCTCTGGGATTCATAGCAGTTGCATTTTTGAACAAGGCAAATGATTGCTAGTAACCTACAGCAAACAGATTCTTGTGTACTTTACCTGTACTTATACAGTTAATAGACAAAATATTAGACAAATAACAAAAAGAAATGGCTTTTGCTTAAGTGGTTTTCCATGGGTATCCTTGCATGTATTTGAAGTTCATTGAGATAAAAGATTCTTCTGATGGCAGCTCGATACAGCTCAAACACTACTGGATTGGGTAAATGATATAAGAACTAGACATTTCATCCTTGTTTGAATGCATTTGCATTGAATTAAAAGAGTCTGGGGGACTCTGCTCTCTCACTTTCTTGAGCAGAGGAGTCTCAGCCTTACATACACACAGTGTAAGCCCAGGGCTCCAGATGCTTGCATTTGCAGCATTCTTCACACGCTCAGGACTATCCTTTGAATGCTCAAGTCACAATTGACTATATTCAAACAGTACGCAGTAAAGAGTATAAGAAATTGTAAGGTAAGCTGTGAAATATGAAAGTGATGGTGTGTTTCCAACTGTTTTGATGATGATTCAATTTCAAAATACATTAAAGGGCTGTGAACAAAAGGAAAGGAACTCCAAGCCACAGCACACTAGCAACACTAGTAATGCCTTGTTCTTGTGCAATTCTGAACCATTTAAAAGAATATTTTCCTAGCTTAAACAGGCTTTTCATAGTCATGATACTGGTTTTGACAGTGAGGCTTAGTAGCCAGCTCAAAACTGGCTTCATAATCATGCCCCCAGTAACAGATCTGGTAAGGAAGATGTTGACTGGTGATTGCAGTTGACTACTTTTTTCACTTTGAAAGATATTCACTAGATGCATGAAGGGAAAATTACAGCACTTGAAGCTTTTGCATTAAAGACTTTGAAACACCAACTGTATTTGCAATTCATGTTTCAAAGCATACAACTTGCTAACAAATAAGTGTGGCTTATTTTTACATATTCATGCCTTCAGTCATCTCTTTACTTTTGGATGGAAATGAAAGATACCTGTAATTCTTTATTCCTGGAGCACCAAGAGTTGTTGTGAGAGAGTATGATAACCATGGGGGAGGTGACCAAAGATGTATTTTAATACAAAAATAGGATCATATTCTGAGGAGAATAAAGAAATCCATTTTAATTTGTGATGGAAAAGTACCTGTGGAGATACTATACTCTGTCCCCATTTGTTCTGTTGATACATGTTACACATGGTAAAGGGCGATACAGTTGCACTGGTGCTGGTATATCACAGCATACTAGTAATTTCTTAAGCAGGTGCAATGCAAATATTAATCATCAAGATGATGGAGAAGACACATTATTGTGGCATAAAATCAATGTTAACTGTTCCTTGTTTATGGCAGTAAGTTTATTTACAATGAATTTCTATATATGTATGATGTATAGATCATAAAAGATGTGGAAAATTTCTGCCTGTGCCAAATTGTTTAAAATGAGCTAGCTAAGACTAATGCAGCTGCTTCTGGAATATATGTTTGAACTTGATGTCAATTAAGAAAAGAACAGAAAAACTTGAGAAGGTAAAAGTTAATGCTAGATAAATGACTAAAAGATTAGAAAATATGCTTTATAGCAGAAGTCTTTTCAGCTTACAGGACTACGGCTAAAAGATTGATATCATTTGCAAGTATATCAACAGGAAATAAGTTTGGTAGGAGCTGCAATTAATAGTAGTCACTCAGACTGCAATACATTTTTCATACTGAAAAATTAAAATACTTTCCCAAATGTCTGAGTTCAGTCAAAAATTAGTTTAGGGAAGTCTCAGGGAAGGGTCTGCAGTCAGTGTGGGAATACATGACATCACCAATGTCCAGAAGCTATAAAGGTGTAAGAAAACTGAAACTGGCAATATGCACTATGTTTCAGAATTGCTCAGTTCAGAATTACTACTCCTCTCATCTAAGGCCAGAAGGAAACTAGATGTGTTCTGGGATTCTTCTTCACTTCTCATGACCTTATCATCCCACATTACTTGGATGGTTGGTAAATTGTTTCTTGAGTTTTCCACTAAATTTTGTTGTGTACAATTAATCCATATATCATCTCAAATACTCAGGCAGCAAAAGTGTGCCTCTGTTTCTATACTACATACATGTGAACCAAACTCTGTGTGATAGATCATGCTCAATGCTTGTGCTTGTTGTCCAAACAGCAGCTGGTTTTGAATTGCCAATCTTATCTTGAAGAAACATGTCTTGTTCAGTTCAGAATCAGGTAGCTTATCTATCTCACCTCTGAGACTGCACATCAACCTGAGGTCTGAAGTGAAATGACTTTGGCGCTATCAGATCAATTTGCTGTGGGCAGCCCACATCACAATACCAGCACACATAATTCAGCTGGCTTTGGCAGTTTGCTCAGGAGAGAGCTAGGCCTACATTTGCAGGAGCACTGAATTATTTCTTCTCTCTGGAGACGGAGAGTCAGAAAACATCCCTTCAGGTCAGGGCTGAGGACTCAAAAGGAAGCCAGCAGTGAGGCAGCTAAATTTTACTTCAGTATGCTGGGCATTCAAGGCTAAAACAGTGAAGGTCAGGGGGCTAATCTTCTAAAAAAATGATGATCATTGAAACTAATGTGACACATCCAGAGGTTGTGTGTGGTTTCTTGATTATCCTATGCAATAATTGCTTTCTCTTAAATTAGAGTCCTCTCCTTTTGTGGCAAATAGTAGCATTTACTCTGTTAGAATCCAGAGATGTGGTTGATCAGCTCAAGAGTTTTAATTTTCCATTTAGACTACAAATATATTGCCCTTCGCAAACTTATTTCATGTTAAAGACATACATTTCTCATTTTTTTTTTTTTTTTTTTACGTTTATTATGCATGTAGCAAATTTAGGTAATATATCATTTTCTTTCATTACTGACAAGCTTTACTTTTCTTTCTGTAGCAATAAAAAGTAGCTTTAGCAGTACATCTGTCAAAAGATTTACCTCCTAGGCCACCAAATTTAATGTCGGTATCTGCTTAGTATTTTAATTTCTATGTTATCAATACCAGAGGAAACCAGATGACAGTATGACAGTACATTATGCATCTCAAAAGTTACAATAAAATAAGTTTCTATTTGGAACACATCTTGGGGGTTCTCTGTAAATATTTGCAACTAGTAAGTCAGATTGATGCTTATCATAATGCTTATAGGACTGATGTATCCAAGTGCTATGTTTCTTTAAGGTAAACGCTGGTATTAGTGCAGCAATTTTCAATGACCACTTTTAATTTGAATCAGTGTTGTGGTTTATTCCCAGCCAGTAACTCAGAACCATACAGCTGCTCACTCATGTCTCCCATTATTTCCCCTAAATCTAGGGAAGATGGGGAGGAGAATAGAAAGAATGTAAATCCTACGGATTAAAATAAGAACAGTCCAGTAGCTGAAGTATAATACAAAACTACTACTAATAATAACGGTAAGGGAAATAACAAGGGGAGAGAATATAAAACTAAAAAGGGAAGGAAAATAAATGCAAGAAACACAGGTGCTGCACAATACCGTTGCTCACCACCCACAATACCCAGCCTGACCCAAGCAGCAATCTGGGCCTTCTGGGTGACTTGCCCCAGTTTATATACTGGGTATGATGTGCTGTGGTATAGAATACCCCTTTGGCTAGTTTGGGTCAGGTGTCCTGCCTCTGCTTCCTCTCAGCTCCTTGTGCCTCTCTTCATTGGCAGAGCATGAGAGACTAAGAAGTCCTTGATGAGAGTAAGCATTACTTAGCAAGAGCTAAAACATTGGTATGTTAACAGCGTTGTTCCCAGACTAAAGCTGAAACACAGCACTGCACCAGCTAAGGAAGGAGGAAAATAACTGCTACAGCTGAACCCCGGACCATCAGGTAGGTAGTTATGTATTAACAGTTGTCAGGTGAACTTGTTTTGCTTGTTTGTTAAACCCAGGTGCCATGAGTTGCTCTCAAATCATAAACAGGCACATAAAAAGGTTCTCAAAAATGCTAACAATTATCATTCTGCATCTCAAGTTCTGCACAGAGATTAAGGACTGTATAACTCCAAAGAGGCTGAACTTTTTTCTGTCTCTTTTTTCCCAGGTAAGCCTGACAGGGCTGGTGAAGTTTGGTAGGTTAACTGAAACTCATTTGCTAGCATCATGTCTGCCTCCTGCTGTGAACATGAGAACTGCCCTTTTGCAGGGGGATATATTTGGTGTTCTGCAGCTTTAAATGTAATTCACAAGTGGGGTATGTCTATATGGGATGGGGGAGGAAGGATAGAAAAATTCATAGATTTTTCAAGTGCCAGAGATATTTTGCGGAAGAAGCATTATGGATGAGAGATGGTTAGAATTATTTTGTTAAACCCCCACGTGTCCCTCAACCCCCCTCCCACTTCCCCCCATGCGCCTGTTCTTATTATAAGCTCTGAGGTAGGGAATATCTATTCTTCTTCCACTTTCCCACATTCTCTCTGACACCTTTCACTTATCCATATACATCGTTGTCCCCACGGAGTTTCTCATCTTGTAAAAATGACACATTCAGGGATATGACTGTAGAGGCTGAAATGTTGATTACCTAACATTAATCATTTCTGGAAATGCCAGTCTCTAAAGATGATAGCCCTCTGCTTGTGTAATACACATTGAGAGGGTCAGACTGATAGGGTGTGTGAGAGGACGTGGGACAGGGGAGGAAGAAAAAATACGTATTTACTCTTAGCCATTTTGACATTGATTTATCCTTTTGTGGTCACACTTTAAAAATATTGTTGACTTCCCACTACAGTTAATTAATTAAAGGAGTCCTCCTCATTTGGTGGTGCTCTCCACTGGTGTCATTAATATGTAATGAAATTTCCCCTTGTGCCTTTACTGTCAATGTTTGAAAGCACATCTACAGGGAAGGCTTTATAACATCAGTCCAGAATTCCACTTCCCTCTCAGCTGCTTCTCTCCATATTGATGGCATACAGGATAAACAGAACAAGTTAATTTGTAATCTTAGATAGAAAATGATAGCTGCACTGTTTCTGTCATTGAGCATTCTGCCAGTTTAAACAGCTGATTAGTCAGCTTCTGTGGAATCGATCTGAATCAGTTCCACCTGCATGCACCCACCAGGAGCCACTTTATTGTAAATCAATCATTCTGAAAACATCTCACAAAGGGGCCAGTTCTCACTAACAAGCCATCAATTTAAGCTGTCTGTCTGGAGCACTCTAGAAATTAGAAGTGCAACAACATTTGTTTTAAAATTATGGAGAAGTTGTATTTAAAAAAAAAAACAACTACAACCCATAATTATTTGATGCTAGTGATTTTTTTACCTTTTTTTTTTTTTTTTATTGGCATGTATCAGGTCACTTTTCAGACCTTCCAAAAGTGTGGGTGCTTTCTTGTAGGAAAAAACAATAGGTTAGGAATTTTAACAACAATGGATGGAATGGATGGCCTTTATTACTAGAAGGCAACATTAACAGTAACTCAGAGACTTTATATCCTGCCCTTGTGCCCCTTGGGTGTTAAGATTGATCCCCAGAGTCAGAGAAGTTCTCCTTATTCTTTGACATGATGAATTACTAAATTTTGCCTGTGCAGAGAGTGGGTCTTTCAGCTGGCAATGGTTGGAGAAGCTGCCCCAGGGGGGAGATACAGATATATGGCTTGGTCTCCAAACTCTTTCTTTAAGACACTTCATACTATCCTAAATAAAAGAGAGTGGAGAAGGTATATTCTACCTTTTTTTATTTATTTATTTTTTTATTGGCCTGTCTGGGCATTTCACTTATGTCAACAAAAAAGCTGTGAGGATCATGTTTTCAACTTGAGTGCATTGTTTAGACTCTCTGGAGTCTTATTCAGCTTGAGAAAAAATATGGCAGCACTTAGTTTGCAAGGTATAGTGTAAAATACTGTGTACAACATTATTCTGTGTAATTACATGTTGCCACATGATTGCATTGTCAACACTGTCTGATTACAAGGTAAATTGCTTAGTTACCAGTTTTGATTCAAAGCCTCTCAGAGGCTTGCATATTAAATAAGCGTCCTGATTTTGGAGATACAGTCAAAATAAAAGTTCAAGGAGACCTCGTGTGATTGTATGGAATCTAATTTTGTACTGAGATTATGATGGCCTGATCTATCTTTGACTAACCTCAGATGAGCTCCTCTTATTTATTCTCTCATTTACGGTATGAAAGACTTTGGTGAGATATCTCTTATCAAAGAGTGTAGGGTATTTACAACAAGTTGGAGCTTCAGCTTCTCTCTCTTGCAGGGATTGAATGTGAGGTGGTTTCATACATTTAATATGTGTGTGCGTTTCCTCATCTTTCAGTCCACATACGTGACTTCTGCGGTTAGTCTCTCTAACCAGATTTACACATTTTAAAACATGATAAATATGAACATGGCAATATCAGCTGGTAATCCATATTATATTTTGACTCATTGACTATATGGATCTCACCCAAAACGTAACATGTTACTAATGAGAAGTGGAGCATCAAAAATCTGTGTAACATGTCTCTTCCATGTACTTTAACGCCCATTTGTGTGTCAATTGGATGTCACTGAAGGGACAGGTTGAGTTTTTAGATTAAAGCTGCCAAAAATGGCAATGATCCCTTTCCCTTCCTGAGGAGAAATCCTGCCTTTCCTTGCCTGCTGGTCTTATGGACTTCTCTTGGGAAGTGTCTTACCTTCTCCATTGCAGGAATTCCCTTCAGCAGTGTGTTAGAAGAGAGACGAGTGAAAAGCTGTGCATCTGCCTTTCCTGACTCTTGTCTCCCTTTGGCTTTTAGGCCACAGTAATCATGTTCTTAGGTAATGCACTTGAGATGCTCTGAAACTGTGTCAGGATTGATATTACTTAAATTTGGAAGCTGTGCCAGGGCTTGTCGATTTCTAATCCAAGTCATTAAACAAG
Organism: Loriculus beryllinus; assembly: GCA_039877255.1. Taxonomy (NCBI): domain Eukaryota; kingdom Metazoa; phylum Chordata; class Aves; order Psittaciformes; family Psittacidae; genus Loriculus; species Loriculus beryllinus. The sequence goes on from JBCJKH010034020.1 coordinate 9,874, forward strand.
AGAAAGTGCTTTGGTAGGTAAGTGAGCTGCTTCTGGGGCTGATGGAAGAGAAGGTACAGGAGGATTCTCTTTCCTGTATAGTAAGTTCCCATGCAACTTTTTTGTTGTTAGGGCTTTCTCCCCTTTCTTTAAAGGAATTTAATCTATCTTTCTGGGCTAGCTTCTTTTAAATGAGACTCCTGCTCCTCAGCAGACTTACACTATTTTCAGGTAGAGCAGGTCCAGCTGTTGGCTGAGTCTGAAAGCAGAAAGTAGTCTGTATTATCTGGTGAAGCAACTATACTTACAGAAAATGTAAGTTAACTCCTACATGTGCCATAATAACTTCAAATACCTAAAAAATTATACTTACAAATAATAGAAACTTCTAATTAACAAATACTTTTAATTAATAAATACCTGACTATACTACCCTGATTCTTTGTGAAAATGTCTTCAGAAGAGTCTGAGAATTATAGTGAATATTTCATTGGATACTAAATTTGCATCTTTACAGAGGCACTGACATTCTGGCTCCTGAGAAAATATCATGCTATAAACACCTGATCTGTGTCTAGGGCTCCCAGGATTTACAATAGAAATATTAACACATTACTACCTATGACTACGTTTAGTTTTTCAGCTCACAAAAAAAATGCTGCCAATAATTTTGTAGTAATCCCAGGGTGAAAGAAATAGTTGAAATGGAAGTCTGGGACAATTATGCAACCCAAACTCAGTACAGCAGAAACATATGCAAAGCAATTTTAAGCAGTGCAATTTTGATTCTGAAAGCACAGGACAGGTTAAAGAAAGCTAAGCTATGTACATAAGCACAGTCTTATTAAAGCAAACTAGTGGGAATGCTGATGTATTGGTGAAACCCTGACACAGGCTAGCTTGTCCAGCTCTGGTATCCTACTGGTCTTGCTACAAGACAAGAATGTATTAATGAGCTGTTATTGGTAGTTCTGCAAATTATCTTTGGCATGGTGTGTGAGTTATGTAGTGACTTTTCCGTGCTTATAAGGATCTTGTTTCTCTTTGTGCTCTTTACAATAAGGCAAAGCCTTAAATGAGTAATGCATTTGAGTATCTCTTTCCTTAGTTATCTTCGGTTTATTAGGACTTCTTTACTCTATGTCCTTTGTTGGTGCTGAGTGCTTTGCACTACTTTGTTAGCATATTTTTACTACTGTCTTGCTGCTAATTAGCAAGAATGTTATGCTCAGGGGTACAAGAAAAAAGTACAAATTTGTATTTTTTTTTTTTTTTTTGTAAATGACAACTTTCTAGAATGTTTAAACTGGAAGATAAGGAAAAGTGCAAGCATAGTTATTTTCAGGTTATTACATTGCCATAGGAATCTGAGTTATCATGAACTACGGTTGTAATGTCTGCATTAGACTGATACTCAATTGCAAATGCAACAGTCAAAAATATAATGAAAATTACAACTACCATGTGGTAAAAATAAACTTTATTAGAAAGAGGTGTCATTAGGTTATTGAGGGAGATTGTTGATATCTGTAGGCATCTAGTTCATAGTGGCTACTTCTGAAATTTGATTTGCAAGGTCTGTCTGGAGCCTGTAGTCTGACCCTACTGGTTGTCTTATTGGCTGTGTTTCACTGCATTCCAGGATTAATTGAGACAACTGAACACAGTGTAATATGCAGAGCCATCTATCTTCCTTTACCCATCAAATAGTTGATGCATTATGGATTTTTTTTTCATGCTTTTGATAGGAAACAAGTAAGGAGGTGACTAGCAAAGACAGAATAATGTGTGTGTGTGATGAGGCAGTGTGGTTTTATAGAGCAGAACAAGTTGCATTTTCTTTGGGACCCTGTAAGCAAGACCCCACTGTAGGATGTGTATGCTGGCAGTCTGCAAGACTGTGCAGATCTCTTGAGACATCAGAGTTCTCTGGCATGAGATGTTGACTTATCTAACATAAAGCAAAGCTCTGGGTACATCTGCCATTCCAACAGCTGCCAAACCCTGGAAGAGCTGCAGTAACCAAAATAAAAAAGCTCAGAAGTTCAAAGAATTGCATTGCAGGCACAATGAAGTTATTAGCATGATGATAGCTTGTGCACAAGGTATCAAAGGACTGAAAAACAAAATCAGGTTCGTCTGTTTATGCCAAAAGGAGCCAAAGTAGAAAAATCACAAACTTCTTACTGTGTTTAGCATGCAAGATCTATGTTCCTTTGGTTGCTTGCTCAGATTTCTAATCTCTGGACTGAAATAATTCCCCTGAATGCCCCCAGACACTTTAGTGAAACGGTGCAAAACTGCCATAGTTTTAATCCGTATTTATCCATATTTTTGCCTAGTCCATCAATGATCCAACACTTTCTGTTGTAGCTCATCCGCACTCTTAAATGCATATGTAGTATAGCATTGAGAGTGTCTCCATTATGTGCCATTTGGGGCTTTATTTTTATTATGTTGCAGCATCAATTGTGCTCAGTTTGCAAGCAAAATAAACTATACTTACTTTAAATGCCAATTCTGCAAATTTAACTTGGGAACTGGGAATAAGAGTTTCTTTTTGGAACTGTATTTTGACCCAGGCAATAAATGTTGAAAATTGGCAGAAATTTCCATAGCTCAGTGCGAGCAATTCTCTGGTCCAAAGTCTAAATAGAGAAGGTATTTCAAAGTCGCATGGATTATGTGTGCACTAAAAACAACTGTGCACTAGTCACTATAGTGTTTCAGAGCCAGTTGCAGTACAATAATAGAAAGTGCTAAAATACACGTGTATCAGTCAAGTGAACAGATATAATTCAGGATACATGTGCAAGAAGAGATAATCAAACTCAGTTATTTTGATTGAAGTCCTCTATTATTATATTCATGCGATCAGCTGACGCAATTATAAGGGGTGGTGCCAGGAGGGACGGCGGCAGATTTAAGGTGGTCATGGTCTCCCAGAGGTCATTTGCAGAGGTGAACGGTTCCAGACAGCATCCTTCACCCCGGAGCGAGGGGAACCCCGAATGCGCAGGAGCCTCAGTTCTGAGCGGCGACACCCACCGAGGGACCCTCGAACCCCGGCAGCCCTTGCCCAGGAGCCGCAGCTCCGCTGAGCAGAGCGCGGACTCACAGGGGACGGGGCCAGGAGGGACGGCTCCGCACCGGCCTGAGCGGGGCGAACCCGCCCCAGCGAGCGTGGCGAATACGGCGTGGCGCTTCGGGGCAGCGCCTTCTGTGGGAGCTCCGTTCCGGCACCCAGACAGAGCGGATGAGAGGGGGGGCTGCAGGGCAGAGCTCTGGTCTGGGGAGGGGAGGGTGCACAATGGGCAGCGCTGCACTCGGTGCTCACTGGTGCGGGTCCTGTTGCAGCAGGGGCTGAGCTGCGAGAAGCTGTCAATAGGGTGAAAGGTGTCAGGGAAGCTGAGAGGAAGCAGGAATGCTTGTTCCAGGCCCTAACTGTGCAGGGGCCACTAAACTGTGCAAGTGTGTACCATAGCGCATACAGAAAAGGAGAAGGAAGCTCAAGGAAGCTTGGAGTCACTAACAAACAACAACAACAAAAAAAAAAAACAACAAAGGAGGAAGAGGACAATTAAAAGCAAGGGGCTTCCTCCAAAATCCTGCATCCCCACCCAGAACTGCTTTGGAGCTCTGCAGGGGGCTAATAAGGAAGCACCCATCCCACCAAATAAACAACCAGCTGATGCACCAGTAAAGAGGATCACTACTGGTGCCTCCAGGAAAAAGCAGCAAGCTATTGTAGGTGACTACTTTGAAAGGCACAGAGGCACTCATCTGCTGGTCTGACCCAGTCTCGAGGGAGGTGCGTTGCCTACAAGGGGTTTGGATCAGGGATGTAGCTGAGAGGCTGCCTGGCCTTGTAAGTCCCACTGACAATTATGCACTTCTGGTGGTCCATGTGTATGTCGCTTCTAGTGACATAGTGCCTGGGAATCATTAAGAAGGACTACAGAGCCCTGGAGGGGTGGTTGGGGACTCTGGGGCTCAGTTTTTTCATCAATGCTCCAGGTCCAAAGGGAGGACCTTAAAAAGGCCATGCAGATTTGGCAGGTTAGTAAATGGTTAGAACCATAGTGCCATAGTCAGGGGTTTGGTTATTTAGAACATGGAACTCAGTTTTCAAAGCCAGGTCTACTGGAGGTTGATGGAGCTGGTCTGACAGGAATGAGAGAGTGGTTTTGGTAGGAGACTTGCCAGGCTGGTTAAGAGAGTTTTAAACTAGATGTGTTGGGGAGGGGGGCATCAATCCATTTCAACACTCCAAATCAGTTGCCAGCACCTGTAATAAATACTTGGAGTGATGCAAAGCTATTTCAGCTGCTCCAGCTAATGAGTCAGCTTCATTTAGAGCTTGGCTCAGATGCCTGTATACAAATGCCTTTAGTATGGGGAATAAACAAGAAGAATTAGAGGTGTGTGCATGTCTACAGGATATCATATCATTGGCATCACAGAAACACGGTGGGATGGCTCCTGTGACTGGAGCATTGGAATGGAAGTTAGTATGCTCTTTAGGAAAGACAGGCCAGGCTGACGGGGAGGGGGAGTAGCTATTACATCAGTCATAGGCTGGAGAGTGTGGAGCTCTGTCTGGGGACAGGTGAGCAGTCAACAGGGAGCTTGTGGGTCAGGGTCAAAGGGAGAGCAGCAATGGGGAAACATTACTGTGGGGATCTGTTACAGACTGCCTGGTCAAGAAGTCTGTGGATGAAGTGCTCTATAGACAGATAGGAGCAACCTCACCTTCGCAGGCCCTTGTTCTCATGGGGGAAGTCAACCACCCTGATATCTGCTGGAGCGATGGTACTGCCCGGCACAAGCAATCCAGGAGGTTCCGTGATTG
>JBCJKH010034023.1:0-18561 GCA_039877255.1 Loriculus beryllinus
ATGGGTTAAAACTTAAACAGGGAAGGTTTAGATTGGATATGAGGAAGAAATTCTTTACTGTGAGGGTGGTGAGGCACAGGAATGGGTTGCCCAAGGAAGTTGTGAGTGCTCCATCTCTGGCAGTGTTCAAGGCCAGGTTCGACGAAGCCTTGGGTGGTATGCTTTAGTGTGAGGTGTCCCTGCTTATGGCAGGGGGGTTGGAACTGTATGATCTTAAGGTCCTTTCCAACCCAAACCATTCTACTCTCAGAAACACCACTGACTCACTAGGACATTGCCTAAAAGATAGGCATGGCTGTGACTGAGCTTTATTTAAACCCACCCAACTAACAACAACAAACCCCACTGTGGAAGGAAGGAGGATTACCTGTAATTGCTAAAGAGCAATGCACTTACTTAAGTCCAACACAAATATGGCAGAAGCTTAGGGACAAGACAGTTGAGACAAAATGACTCAGAGTCACATTTAAAAAACCTTTTGAACTCTCTTTCTGTGCAATCAGCCTAATTACACTTGTGCTGAAGTCTAATTACACCTCTGCATTAGCTACCAGTGAAGTGTTTCTTTGGTTATTTCTGAGCAGCCTACAATTAAACGAGTCTCATACATTAAGTGACACTTTGTGCGTGTAGTCTTAGTGCTCCAATTATGTACCTCAAATCAGCTCCTGAAAATCCTCCTTGCTGCCAAAGATATCCCTGTGAAAAATGAAGGATATTGGAGGTGCCTTGAACAACACTGCCACAGCAAACCCAAATGCTGCTACACAAGCCCTGTGTTCTATTTAGATTTGTGCTGCTTGAGATGCAAACAAGATTCATTTCACTACAGGGCTGTGCTATTCATTTATTAACTATTCTGCATGAAATCCATTTCTAAATGATTTCACTAAAGTTCATAAGCCATTTTAAAACTCAGAAACTGATGAAAAAGGAAATGATCCAGCAGTTACAAACCCTGAACTAAAAGCCTGATGGAAATAATTTTATTTCTCAATTTAAACAGCATATGAAATGGATTCAATCCCAAAATCATTACATGCTCCTTTTAATTAAAACTTATGAAGGCTGGAGAAAGTGGTTACAGTTCCAGAAAGAAGGAACTCCTTTCTGCGTTCATTGCTGTAGAAGCCTATGACTAACATCTGGCAATAGACAACAAATGAGGCAAATAGAACAAGGCTGCCACATTTTTCCTTTGGTGATACATGCTTTAATATCCAAACCCTGTTATTAACAAGCACTATGACTTTAGCTGTGACAGCTGAGCTTCCTCCTCTATTTTCTAGGCATCAGTAGTTCAACATAAACAAGAAAAAAACCTGCAGTAGGCAGCAATTTGCTTAGTGCCATTAGCTCCCACCTTGAGAAAGGTTCTAATACACTATTCTACAAATAACACTGACAGTGAAGGGGTTTGCAGGGTGGGTGATTTACTTTTGTATATTTATTTACATTTTAATTTGTATTTTTTTTTAACATCAAACTTTCCCACTCTATTTAAGCAGGTTCCTGGGCAAAACAGTACACACTTTCTCACACACCCAGCTGCCCAGACCTAAGGACAGGCTTACAAGAGTAAGTGGCTCATGCGCTCAGCTGCTCTCCAAGCCCTCCACAGAGCGGGTGAAGAGCAGGAAGCTGCATTCCCCGCGCAGCTCAATGGAGCACTTGAACCACCACTTGTGGTAGAAGAGACACAGTCATGCCTTGGCTAGGTAAGCAAGAGAGCAGAGCTGTGCCTCTGCAGACCTGCGCGCCACATAAACCCAAAAGGATGACTCCAAAGGTAGGGTAGCTCAGCGTACTGTTAACACAGTGCTGACATCCCAAAGTCATTCTCTAACCTCATTGTTCTTCACTTCAGTTTCCAGCACCAGCCTTTCCACAGACAGTTGTTTTCAGCTGAAGACCCATACTGTGTTCCCATAACCACGGTGTTTCTAAAACATTTTCCACTTTACTAACATCTCTTTTCTTTCCACAGAGGTGAAGCATTTGCCCAGTACTGCACTGTGCATCCTTTGCTATAACCACATTAGCACCATTTACCTACTCTGTCATTGTAGGGTGGCTACAAAGCTACTTTCCTGCTCCCAGTCGAGCATCTTTCCCTTCCATCTCTTCAACACACAACTGGGTTTAATGACACTAAACCTGAGCAGCTTTTCACTTGCAAGCCCTCCACAGCCTCCAAATACCCCATTCAGCTCTGCTGCAGTTATGCCAACTACCATGGCCCTGTCTTCCTTTCACTCTTAAAAAAAACCAGTAATACCATCAACCAGCATATTTCTTGGGCAAGACCCCTAGTCACAATGTGACCCATGTGTATTTGCACTTACAGAATAGTAGGTTGCCAAAATGCAAATACCCCCCTCTGAAAGAAGCTAATGGAAAGTGCAACAGTGCATGATGGATTTCTCTGCTATTCCCTGAGCTGTACCTAAGGGAAATGTTGGTCTATGTGACTTGGCAGGAAAGACCCATCAACCAAAAGGTAACCAAAAACTCAGCCACGCAACCCTTTTTCAACAAGGATGCTGCATGCAAATTAAACCCAACCGAAGATAATCACTACAATGTTAATGAAACCCTGAGCACTGAACAAGTAAGTGTCAAGGGAGCATAAACATGTATTTTGAAACCACGGTACATTATTACAGAAACATCTTATGATTACCACGGTCACCTTCGCCCAACAGCTTCTGTACAGTACAGAAATATTTGCCATCTGCAGTATTACTGAATAGACATGTTCTCATTGCTCTATTAAAAACGACAGCTGTCCTTGCTTGGGTCAATATGACAGCTGTTGAAAATTGTATCATGCTTTCAGAAGGAGATTCTTTCAAGACATAGTTTCTTGAAGCAACTTCTGATTCATCTATGAATAAGCAGTTGCCTCTAGACCTGAGCCAGTGCTGCCAATTCCTGTTTGCAGGATACTCCACTTGTATCTGGATCCACAGGGAGCAGATTTAAAGATCTTGATCCTGCATTAGCACTTAACTTTATACACCACCAGTAGTCCCACTGAAATTACCGCCTGGAAGTTAAACAGTAGAATAACTCCTGCAAGAATTAAGCATTACATGAAAAGCATCAACCGATAGGATTTCTGGTACACCGCCAGAAACAGAGGGACTTTCCTTTAACTCTTGGTTTGACTCCACATCCACTGACGGCTTCACTCCTGTCAACTCTGAAGAGTGGAAGCTCATGCACCTGTATCAGATATAAAAAGAGGGCCTCTCACAAGATACTTATAGTTACCTTCTTTCTTAGGGACACTGAATGACTGTATTTGAAACTTTCAGAGTGAATGTAATGGATATACCAAATCCCAGAAATGACAAAATTCTGTGTAACCTGGGACTGCAGTGATATAATTATAATACGGAGATTATGATATAAAATCAAAGTCAGAGAGCTGGTTAGGGTAAAATATAGAAGACAACTGTTTGCAAACTGCTCCTGTCATTGTATTTGAGTCTTTCCAACTACTGAGTATAAGACTGTAATGTTCCTTCCACATCTAGTTTTGTATCTCCCTTTGCTCCATTAATCTGCTTTCTCAAAGAACATTCAAAACGGTGCTATTCCACAATGCCATTTCACCTTACTAACAGTGCAACTTACCCTGTAAAAAAACCCTCAGAGAAGAAGACTCAGCACTGAGTAGTTTCTTCATTCTAATGCAGAACAAAATAATTCAAACCAAACACCAGCAAATTCACATTTCAGCATGCCAGCAGAGAACTCAACAGCAGGACTGCACTGAGCACAAACAATTGGGTTTGTTGTCAGGTTTGGACAAGTATTGCAAATCACCTCTGCAAAATGACAACTTCACAGGAGCTCGGCTTTTAGGACAAAATCTCCATAGAACATGTAACCTGGGTACAAAGGCCAAGTGGGAACCAGCAGGACTCTTCCCTCTCTTCCCTGCTTGACCTCATTATCTGCTCAGAGCCCACTTAGCAGCTCAGTTTAACCACTGAAACCTCACAAATTAACAGCACTTACAAGAGTGCATGAACCATAAGTCACCTGGGGCAACTTTCCAACACAGAGGATCTGCCACATGAAGTCTCATGGTGGAGCCTGAAATGAGGTTATTCTAACAGCAAGGAAAAAGCCTCTTTCAGAGAGCTTTTCCCAATTCTTCCCAGCACCAATTTAAAATACAGTTATTCACTTTAAGTGAGAGAACAAGTGTAGTTTAGCATACTAATAGCTTTTGTGAGCTCAGGTTTCTGTTCAATAATCAGTAGCTTTAGAAGGGTTCAAGCATCTTGTTTTAACTGTGTCCTGACAGTGAGGATCCTGCCCAAGAAGGTGTGCTTAAGCGCTTCACCATGTGTAAGGCAGCAGCTTTTCCCTCTGGAGGAAAAAGCTCTGCAAATCACAACACTGTTTGTGTTGTGATTTGCCTGAACATTTGCAAATACCTCACCAGCAGGACTGGTTCCCACCACCACTTCAACAGCAAAGGCAGCCCTACAGTTAAACAAGGTCATTAAGCAGGAGGTGCTTACCAATACAGACATCAATAGGTATCTCCAGAAACACTCTGTGGCTCTGGCGATGCTTAGGAAGCAACTTGAGCTAAGTTTCTTCATCGGTTTCACACTCAAACATGCTTAAACTTAGTATTAGATTTGCTGCTTTCTTCATTTCACTTTCCAGCATTCTTCTGGTAAATGATCACCACTCCTCCAGCACTTGAGGCTTTCTACACACATGATAACTCCAAGGCACGCTCACAAGCTCCCATTCCACTGACACAGTTTGGATGATGGGGCTTCAGGCAGATGGCGTACCTCTGATGTTCACCAGACACTTGGTTTCTTTCTGCCTACCCAGCTGCATGTTTTGCTGCAGACCAATGTACATGTGCTGGGGTGACGTGGGGAGAATCATGAGAGCACTGGTATTTGAAATACCCTACCACAAGCAAAGCCTATTCTTTCACTGTAAGAGGAAATTCCTAAAATTTCACTTCCTCTTACAGTTTATTTTTAACAACCAAACACTATTAAACTCCATGTATACAACAGAACCTCTTACTAGAAAAAACTCTTTGAAAAGCATCATGATCAAAATAGTGAAGACTGCTGGATGAATTTTTATTTTCCTTTTTAAAGTACTAGTGAAATACGAACAAAGTTCAATAGGATGTTTTAGAAACAAACCACCCAGACACACCAGGAGTACCTGGCATTCCTGTCTGTCAGGATGGCCTCAACTAATCCCAAACTGGAAAAAGGAAAAGCATTGAAAGGAAGAGACAAGAAAGTCTGACCTCAGAAGAACACATGCCAAAGCTGCAGGCTGCCCTTGCCTCCCTGGCAAGAGGTAGAGACAGCAGCACATCCTGCTTTAGCTGTGGGGTGTTTGAAACATTAAAATTACTCTGTGGAGAAATCCCACATGGAAACACTGGCAAAGGAGCAACAAAGCACTGATTTGTGATCTATTACTTTCTACACAGAGACAAGCAGTTGTTTCTCCATGCAAAAACACAGGAGTAAGGTGCAAAGATGAGGAATATAAATGGAACATCTGCCTTCAGGGACTGCTTCTGCAACAGGGTATTTTGTTTCTTATATTTAGACATCACCAAAATGGGGAATAACAGAAAGGGAACACTGCATCACGTACAGCCCCCATCTTGCTAATGAGACAAATTAACAGGAGGAGTCATTTTACAGATCTCGCTTCACACGTCAGACTCATGCTGAGATTGCAAGGCAGTTCTCTCAGCTGGGTTTCCTTTGATTTGTCAACTAAACACGTACTCCGAAAGAATGGATCAATCCCTTGAAATGTATCCCCTTTCACTAACGTGTTAAAAAAGCAATGTGCTGCTTTTCCAGATGAGAAACCTGCAGGAAACAAATCTGTTTTTTAAAAAACCTCTTTCAATTGTGCCTGTTTCCACCACCGGGTGCAGATCTCTATGCTGATGATGCCTGAGCTGCAATTGAAAAGCACTGTCTGTACCTTTTCCAGGCAACTCCGGTGTACATTAGGAAACCAAATTCTGTTATGGTACAGGCACATCAGCAACCCTGAAACCATTCCTCCCCACCACCTCTCCTTTGCTCTCTCCTGATGTAAAGCCACCCACCCAAGCACCCATCCTGTTGACCTACAGCTGAGGGCACTAAGCTGCTCTGGCTCTGCTTTGTGCTGGGAGGTGAGGCCAGGATTGCCCTTCAGGCTCCACCAGCTGCTGTTTGTCCTGTTTAAGGCGGACGTGACTCATGAATTTTGTATGCTCCAGTTCCAACTATCCAGAAAGTTTCCACAAGGATAGAGGAAGAGCACGTGTGGTCCCAGGACACTGTGCTGGAGAGGCTTTCAGCAGCAGGTGCCTTTTTTCAGCAGTCCAGTGTAAGCCTATTACAACATTACCAAATCCTGGCTCTGAACTGAGTACCGAATCTCTCTGAAAACATTATCCTCACTCTTCCTTCTGAATGCAGTGAATACTACTTAACAATAAGCATTATATATGAGGGCTTTCCCTTACTTTTTTTATCTCACTTTTCTGATTCACATTCCCTACCTGGAAGGGGTGCCTTGAATCCGTAAGTTCCATGTTAAAAGTAAAAAACCCTCTGGGAAACATGCACAGAGATACTGGAAGAAACTGGAGTGGATTAAAAAGTAACCATAAAAAGGCAATTAATTCTCTATTTCTGAAGGAAGCCAATTACAGAAATCCAGCATTCACAGCATTTGAACTCATGTTTTGTCTGCAGTATATTTCTCTATTCCTGCAACTCCTAAAGGGTCACTTCATGAATATCTGGATCTAAAAGTCATCAACAGCATTAAGTGCCAATATAGGCAGTGATCACAGCCAACAAACATCCAGTAACTAAAACCCAAATGCTGTTAAAAGCACACATATAATGTAAATTCTTCTTGCACAATCCTCATTTGACTCAAGTCCACCATCATTCCAAGCACACCATGCACTCTTACAGTTAATACGACATTAAACTGTCAGCAGGTTTCAGAGATAACAACTCTCTACACCAGAAGCATTTCACATTGTTCAAAACTACCATTTCGAGCTGTAAACAGAAACAGACAGAAATTGCCCTGTCAATTCAATAACCGATTTGAATTAGGCACCAAAACCCCCTGTGTCTGAATTCCTGGGTGTTATGGATTGTAAGACTTAGCTCTGCGATTCTTCTGAAATCAAATCTGAAAACAGGTCAAACTATTACTGTGCACCTGAAATGGGCCACATTTACTAAGAAATCAGCTCAGAGTGCAGGCAGAAGCTTTGGGTGTCAATTTAATGGTACTTGGAGAAAGGAATGAATAATTCACTGGGTTTCGACAGTCAAAACTTCCCACTTTTGGTGAACTTTACCTCTGAGGTTTTAGACTCATTCAAACCGAAACCACAGCTCAGCAGGTGCAAATTCATAAAAGCACAGAGTTTGCATGACTCACTTCTAACTGAATCCACCACCTTTTTGCAAAGCAGCAGCTGTGGCAAGCGCTCTAAGAGAATAAATATTTATTCCTCCTTAAATAAAGCTGCTTTCCCACCCATGAGCACAGGCAGAACAATCAAAGGCTTCTCAAGGACAATTACAGGAAAAACTCCTGCCTGCCAAAGTCAACCATTGCCAGCACAGTGAAACACGGGACACCAGCTCTACAGCTCCTTTGAGGAAAAAGGCTTCCGTTACAAATCCCTAAGGATTTCAAGCTTGTTTCATAGCCACAAGGATTATTTCCCTCTTTTCCTGGCCAGCTCTTCCTTCAGAATTCATCAGTATCACTCCTCACTGCTACATAACATCAACATGATGCATCATGAGGCAGCTTCTCTTCCCAAGGGGCATGAACAGCATATTAGTACTAACAGTATTTTTAAGTTCAATTCATCTATTTGCTCTGATTTCTGCTATTTTTATATCTCTGACTATTCATCTTCTAAACCAGTCTTTTGTGATGAGAACTAACAATAGAGATCAATTCCTCTTTGTTCCAGATGTGAAGATAAAGTATTTTAGATAAGAAACAGCCCTTATCATTGGAATTGCTGAAGATACAACAGAGTACCGAACAGCTGAAACATGATACACTGAAGTTGATGGGTTTAGTTGGATTTTTATTGTTCTTTGTTTTTCTTGCTTGTGGCTCTACATACTCCTCAGAGGCCAAGGATTGATGGATCAGAACATCAACACCTAGCTGGGGAAGGACAGCAGCTGAACTTACTGCAAGGATCTAATTGGTGAGAGCTCTATTTTTGCATTCTGATATGGTTCATTTTGCAGAGTAATGGGTTTGTGCCATGGGACTTGCATGCAGACAGAGCCTGGACTCTTTCCAGATCTGAAGGAGGTCCAGGTTGCAAGCAACTTTGCAAGGTCCATGCTGGCAGGAAGGCTGGACACCCACAGAACCTCACGACACCTGCAGGAAGCATCTGAGCACTTAACCTCCTGACATGCTTTATGGTCACTTACACCAATATATTCCCCAAAGCCTTTCAGTCTCCACTCTTGAAGCCTGCTCTATACAGCCCCATGTAAGAGATAAGGAAGATGTAGAAGCAAGAACCACCGGACTGACCAGCAGAGCTCACATGAATATTCCTGCTGTGGCGACAGAATCACCGGCAGGTTCAGACTCAGGTAGTGCCTGTACTTAAGGTCTGGAGCCTTGGAACAAGAAGGGCTTGCTGGAGGAGCTTGGCATTGACACTGCATGTTTCATCAACACTGCTCATGTAAAACAAACAGGAGTTAAATCAGGGCTACTGAAGGCTCCTTCCTAGCTCCATCCCTTTTTTATCACTTGTTTCTTTGCCAAGAGTGATGCTATCTACACAATATTCACACCCAGATTCTTATCTTTCATGTGGCAATATTGCAAATGCAAATTCCTGTTTTCTGTTCATAAGGAACAGAGTAGTGACTGAGCAACCATGCACACGTGATGTCAAACCCTAATGAAATCACAGACGCCACTAATACCCAGTGACATGTTCAGACTGCAATCCCTACTGGGCATGTAATAGCAAAGGCAACTGCTGAGAGCATCCTGGATGATATCCAGCCTCTTCCTCAACAGAAGAGGGTAATTAAGCTTTTGGGTATCAGCTGGAATCACTGTCTGGAACCGCTCCTCCATGCAGGGTTTTCCCAGCAGAGGGCACTTTTGATTCACAGACCACTTTGTATGCTGTTGGGTTTTTTTATTCTCCATCACTATCTCAAAGAGCTGAAGCAGAGGTGGTGCTGTCTGCTTAAAAATAAAGACATCGTTGCTTTAGCTCTACTTTCCTTCCTCCCTTTCCCCTCCAACAAGTTTTATTAAGTTCTCATCTTTAATTCATGTCTGCAGCAGAGCTGATGTCACTTTTTTTTGCTATTAAAAAAGGATCCACAAAGCACAAGCCAAGCTTGCAGTGGTATCTCACCTACATTCCTTCTCTATTTTTATTTTCAGTGATTTGCTAACGTTCATTATCCTCAAAAACAGAAAAGGTTTTCCAGCAGAAACATGACTATTCACTTTGAGAGGAAGCAAACAAACCACCTATTAGATTACACACTCCATCCCCTGCGAGGACAGGACACAGCCCACCAGAGACATGGCACAAATTAAACCCTCCAGTTGTCTGGGGGTGGGGAAATGGCAGAATATTGGGGACCCAGGGAAAGAAACAACTTAGCAACTGTTAAGGTGAATTCCCCTTTGGGAAACTGACATTTTACAGGGGATGCAAAGTGAGAATGAGTGAGGATGTGAGGTAAGACAGTGTTTGGGGAAGATTTTCCCAGCAAAAGCCCTGGGAATTGAGATGTGTTTAACTGCTAAAATAAAAAGCAGTATTAAAAGCTAAAAAGCAAAGGATGCTCTAGTCAAGTAACGGGCACATCTGTCCTAAGTTAAAACACTGGGAAGCACTGCAGTTCTGCCGTAATTCTGCTTAATTTGCATACAGCTGGGATGTGGTTTTTAGGTTGGCAGCATCATGTAGCTGATTGAAGGCCAGACAGCCTATTTTAGGGTGGTAAAGATGCCAGGAGTCCTGTCCTCAAGTTTCCTGCTATGCAATCCTATGTCTGTGCCTACCAAGACACCGTCCTGGATACTAACGACTCAGCAGAGTCCACCAGCACGTGCTTGGACCCACAAGCATCCACATCTGGCATTTTAGCTTCTACAACAGCCCTCAGACACCTGTGTGTAATAGAAATTTCATAGAGGTTGATCTATGTCACGCTGCAGACAAAGAGAAGCTGGTTCAGTAGTAAGTAGCTCAACTGAACAAGTCATTTCCTCTACAAGTTATACAATTTAGAATCACTCTGGTCCCCCTTGGCTCATGGATGAACAGTTTTGTTTTTCAAAAGTCAGAGCAGCGGGTGGTGTGGTCATGTTGTGTAAGATAATACAAAGAGCAGAACAATTACTGCCAAAGGAAAATACACTGTGCCATAGGCTTTGTATTTGTTACCATGTTTTTAAGTAGGATTTCTTGCAGAAACACTTGTTTGTTTGTGTCACTTTGAGTGGAATGCACATTATTACCAACCACCGCTACAGACGAGGAGAAGCTGTCGTAAACATGCTGAAATTAAGTGCAAGAAAGTCACTGAAGATCTCTGAGATTGTGCAATATTTGTATAATAGTACGTTGGGGAGGAAGGTTATGGGAAAAATCAAACTCCGAATCACAGAGACTGTTGCTTTTGGAACAACAAAGAGCGAACCCTAAGTACGTCAATCGTTACACTGAAGTCAGCAGAGCTAAGCCAGCTTACACAATAATTCCCCAAGTATTTTATTCATCTGCTGCAGGAAAGGGGAACATTATTCAGCCTATGCAAGGCAGTGAGAGGAGATCTACACTGAGAGGGCAGCACAAACTCAGTGTTAAAAAGTTGAAGTCTGGACTCAAAAGCAAAAGAAATGTGGAATTAGGTCCTTTTTACAGTACTATACTTTGCCTTTAGGGCTTGTAATAGGATATTTAATTACATGATAGCGTAAGTTCTTTGCTATTATGTTACAAAAGTTGGAACTGTTGATACTAGATATTTGAAGTTAGCACCATGCACCAATCCTATGCTGTGTAAAGCTCAACACTGAAATGCCTCTCCACATCAGCACCAGCTTGTAAATCATTAACAATATCGGGAAAAGATAATATTTCCCTGTTGGCTGTTAATCACCAGCAGGCCTCAACATATATTCAGTAGCAATGATTTTAAGAAAAATACATGAAATCTGCAATAAAATGACGTGTGGCTGGTTTCCAAATCTTCCACAGGCACTTTTCTACTGCTTCAGCACGCTCTGAAACAGCACTACAGGCTCTACTATGGTCCTTCTAAAAACAAAACCCACCCAGAGAATCCTCACAGCCATCAACTTCAGTTCACACACACGTGACTATGAGTATCCAAGCTGTGGCCTTCACATAAGCTACAAGAGCTTGGTGTCCACACCTGGATCTTGTAATTCAGACAAATGAAGCGACAGGGAGCACAATGGCCCGAAGATTCATGGCAAAAAGATGGATATTTTAATGCAGACATAGCTCTTGACTGCGTGGCCCACAAACTGCTCTGGCATCAGCACTGAGGGCACAATATTGGCACTATAGCCAGAAGGAATCTGTATCCCATTGCAGGCTCCAGGAATAACAGCAACAAAAGCTAGCAACTGAACTTCGAGCAAGAACGGTAAAAGACTTCTGAGCAAACTTTCTAACATAACCTACAGACCCAAGCCCAATCCTTCTGCTTCATTTACCTCTCCCTTTAAAACACTGCTTATCCCAGCAGTCAGCCAGTGCGCCGGTGCCAATTTAGCACAAGGAATAATCCATACAGCTCCCAGCTCTTGCAGGACTGCAGCAGCCCCAAAGACTTAGGCTGCTTCCACCTAACAGCGGCTTCCCCAGTTAAAGGAGAATGAGGGGATTGTTTGCATCTCTCTACAGCCTGAAAACCTTTGTGCCACCACTGAGCTTTTGCTGAATAGACACAGTGCCAGGAAGTCAGTGCCTGTGAGCTCCTGCTTGTTTTCAGGCCTGGCAGCAATGGATTACGTACAACCACAAGTTGGGCACAAACCAGCTGTCTATCTGTCTTTTTCAAACATCTTGCTTCAGTTTCTGTATTATAGAGGTGCCAATGCCTTGTTTCAGGATGCCTCCTGCATAAAGAACACATATTTCTCTGAATATTTTACTGTCATATAGAGAAACTGGGACTTTTTTTTTTTTAATGCTATTGCTCCTTCCCTGGCACATTCCTCATAATAAAAGTCTCTCTGTTCCACAGACCTGAAGCTGAAATGACAAACTGCACTACAGCTGTCCTCTGCACTGAAACACACAAACACAGGGTCCCCCCCCCAGCCTCCTTCAACCCCTGCCAAGGTACTTGTGTGCAACAGCAGCAACTCTGAATGTCATGGTCCTGCTGTGCTTCCATCATGGAATAGGGGGGAAAAAAGGAGAAAACTCCTGGCCCTTCACACAAACACTAAAGGGCAAAGCAGGGTAACAGCTTTGTTAAGAGTCTAAACCCACCATGTCCAAGACTGTACGTTATCCTTTGGATTAATGTATACAGACACTACATGTACAGGCATATATACAAGTCTGTGTGGGATTCAGTTACTCCAAAGGATGTCTGGGGGAAAGGACTGTAAACAGCATCTCTTCAAGACAGCTCACTTGTGGCAGGGAAGATGAAAAACACGAGTTACTGAATCGAGGTCTGTCAACCACCAAGACTAACTGCTGAACACTCTTTGAAAACCTTCCAGATTTGCGGCAGAAGCCGCGGTAACAGCTCCGTGCTGTCCTGCAAAGTCAAAGCAATTCCCTGGGAACACCTTGGATCTGACTGCAGCACTGTCTACAGAGCAAAAGCAAAAACCAAAACACAGATGAAAGATGTTTCCCCTCTTCTTTCCCTGAAGGGAGAAAAAAACCCCAACTCAAACCAAAAAAACAACATCCTTCTTAGGCTGAGGAAGAGATCACAGGGAGGAAAACATGTAGGAGTCCAGACGAAAGGCTAGAGCTGCAGACCAGGCATCGTGCAGCTGCTCCAGCTACATACAGTTGTTTAAAAAAAGCATTATGCATTTTTCGTCTCTCTTTAGATGTCTTGCCTGGATGCTTTAAAGCAGCCTCGGAGGAATGTGCTCTTGGGTCTGAATCCCATAGGAAATTATCCTTTGTGGTGGATGGTCTCCCCCTGGGGCCTGTCTGTGTGTTTTGCTTTCATGTAATCCTCCCACCTTGGTTTTCTAATGTAATGCTATCCATATTATTACAGCTCTTTGATACTCTCAAATGGTACTTACTCATGCTGTCGTATTTTCAGCTCTTCCAGACTGGGTCTGACTGGCTTGGCTGGCTTGTGGTTCACACAATAAATACTGAGTTAAGCTACCAGAAGATAGCATGGAGCGGTTGCATACCAATTGCACACAGGAGTGCCTGGGCCATTTGCTCTTTCCAAGTGGGACGTGCTGGTGATGTGTGCGGGCATGTGCTGTATAAGAACAACAGAAGTCTAAAATACAAGCACCACTGTGTGGTGTCAGAGTTTGCTGACAGCTGCTAACTAGTTTTTTGTCCTAGTTCCCTTTTTTCTGCAGCTTCTGTTCCAAGAAGGTTCAACAGATGACATGCAAATTTTTAAGGCAGTTCATTACTGTGGTTTAGATCAATTTACCAACAGCCCACCAGGTCCATCATCCTGACCTGTAGGTAAGGCTCCCTCTACACTGCCTACAGCTGAAGCTTTCTCAAAAGACATGAATCTTCACTGCCACTACTGCTCTCGTTTGCAATGAGAGCAGGGTTTTGTGGTTTCCTTTCTAATTCCCCTGCATCACACAACCTCAGTATTAGGTTTGCATCATCTTCATTGTCTCACTGATGCACCACGGGAATTTAACCATAAAGCAAGCCTCCACTTTGAGTGTTCTCTTTTCTTCATTCTGGCATGAATTTACACCCTGACAAGCTGGATCTTTAATAACCCTCCTACACACATACACAGAGACAACTTCAGTACCTCCTCCGCTCACACACTGGATACCCTTAAAAACATGAATCAACGTTTACCCGCAGTTTTCCTATGGTGCTATCTAACTACCAGCAGTTATCACCCATGTGTACGAACAAACTCAAATACCACTATATGGCTGACTGCTCTCCTGTGGTTTCCCTCTTGAAAGTTATCTCCACTTGTAATGCAGGCTTAATAACAGTGAGGAAATGCAGTCCCATCAGTCTAACAATATAAAGGACCTGGTCTCTAATTCTAATCCTCCTGCTTGCTTGCTGGAGGCACACTACTAATCCAACACTCATCACAAACCTGCTTTCAATTTTGCCACATTCAACACTGCAATAGTAATTCTGAACTTTTCTGCAGAAGACTAAGAACTCAATGACAAAAGGTAAATTTTGTGGCTAGTTGATTATTACCAGCAACTGTGTGCTGCACTCAAGATTTTAATCTAATACAGAGAAGTATTTCACGCACAGAAGGCAGATAAACTCCACGTATGTGAAGAGGTGGCAGCCATCATGCTCATTAATGACACTTTCCCCTAAATTTTGAAGGTTTCTCTGAACAAGAAATTCATTCTTGGCTAAAGAAAACCGTCATTACATCCCACTCAAGTTGGCCCCCTGCTGTATATGCTTCATTGCTACAGCTATGTGAATTTCTGCCTTTAACTGGCCTAACATTAAAAGATGTGGAGAAGAAACGCCAACTCACTGTGTCACTGCCCACCATTTATTCTATTACAGAATATATATTTTCATTATATTAATAATTATGATATTATTCTAATTCTATAATGTAGTAATCCACAGCCATAGGGTTTAGTGAACCCTCCTTATTTTTCTCCCTCCCTTCCCTAAGGAGAGTAGACACAAAGGAGAAATGTTCAATTCCATTTATAAGATGTGTCCTGAGCCAGTACTCAAACCATGTCGTGCGGCAGCAGTCCTCAGGCTATTCCACCAGAGTAGAGCTCTCACAACAGTAGCACAGCAATTCTGCTTTGTCTTATTGCCAACTGGGTTGAAAAGCAGCAAAGTCAGAAGAGGTTTTGCTTCATTCCCCACTGCACAGCAATAAATCCACACAGCACAGCTGCAATCTGCTCAAGCTTAAGGAAGGAAGAAAACAATTTGGGGCTCACATCTGTGCAGCAACTATTAAGAGAACCTACCCACCTCTATTCCACCAAAGAACTGACCTAGCTGTGCAGTTCACTTCTGTTGATGACATTAGCTTGAGGAAACTCTCAGCACGCTTATTTTGCAAACAGCATTTTGCTTGGAAATTACAAAAGAATCAGAAGTGCCACTTGCTGTTAGACAACATTATAATGCAAAATGAAGCACAACCATTGTGATGGGAGAACACATTCATTAACTCAAGAGAGTTGGCAGTCTTCTGACAGTTAGTTGATTTTTCTCAAATTCAAGCCCCTGGACTCACGTGATATGAAAATCTGAATTTTCTTCCTTTATTAAAAGCATTTTCTGGCCACCCTCATCACTGCAGGGGTTCAAAGTTACTCACCTAAAGGGCAAGGATAAAGATTTACAATTTTATGTTGAAGCATCATCTATTTTTAGGGCAGCATTATCATTCTGTATCACAGACTGGTTTGGGTTGGAAGGAACCTTAAATTTCCCACCCCCTGCCACAGGCAGAGACACCTTCCAGTAGAGCAGGTTGCTCCAAGCCCGTTCCAACCTGGCCTTGAACGCTGCCAGGGATGGGGCTTCTCTGGACAACCTCTTCTAGTGCCTCACCACCCTCACAGTGGTTACCAAACATCAGGTTTGGTAACTGTACAAACAACATGCAGGGTTTCTGTTCCTTTTCTCTATAAAAAACTTTGATCATTCTCAAAAGTCACAGGCTCAATTCCCACTTCTGTTACAGCTACACAATTGTGCTGACTTACACACAGTTGTGATTGATGTTAAGATAATGGAGCAATCATAATCATAATTGATTCTTACATGATATAATGGCCTTATTTACTTTTCTGAACCACCTTTGATGAGGAAACACCTCTGAGGATATTCACAAAGTGTCTGTTACTGTAGAAGCACCCAGCAGTATTCTTGAACAATTTCCTTTCTGGAAGATGAGTTTTCCAAACAGGGCTCCATGAGAAGAGCACAAATGGATCTATGCAAAGTCTATCACTCCTATAAGAAACCAAACTGGACAGGTCAAGTTGGAAAGGAATAAAAGGAGACGGTCACATCCTTTGAAGATTCACTAGCAAAAAAAAAAAAAAAAAAGAGACAAAACACATCTGGCTATCACTTAGTTTCTTCAGGTACCACTTATCAGTGAACCAGTAGCTCAGGAGAAGTCATAAGGAAGGAAAAAGGAAAAAAGTAAATGGAAAGAAAAACTGACAGTTTACTACCCTGCGGTACATTTGGGAGCCCACCCTTCACACTGATGCACACAGAATAGCCTCCCTGGCCAGGCCACTGACAGAAAACATCAGCAAGTTGACAAGACTTAGATGAATGAAGCTTAATGACAAATGGGGAAAAAGACCAGAATAACACTGAATCTGGTTTTCTTCTGTTTCCAGAGTTTGCCACACACCCAACAGAGCCACTGCTCTCAGGGCTGCTAGCACTAATTAGATCTGCACAGCCAGATTAAAGTTAAAAAAAAAAATGACCCTCTGAACCCACTAGTACATATCCACAGGAGCTATTCATTTAAACTTCAACTTAAATATGCGTTTATCCTTGTGCTCTGAAGTCCAATATACCTCATTTTCAATTTAACCTCTCCTCTTTTATGCTTTGTAAAAGTTGTACAGATCATTTATGCAGAGATTTAATATTTATTAAAAATTCAAGCAATTGGAAGAGCCAAGCATTTCAAAGGGTTAGCAATCAATGCACACAACCCTCACACCCTGCCCAGCCAGAGAAAGACAGGCAGTAACTGTCAAGTGCACGTTAGGAAATGTTCTGCGGTTCACATCCCTGGCAGAGCATGAGAAGACATAGCTGCAAAGAGGGAACTCGGGCCAGATCCTCCAGTAATGTAAACTGTAAAAATAACTCCTCTGATTGCAAGCTGGCTTGCAGAGTTGGACTCAAATACTCACTGAAGTCACTGGGGCAGCTCGTAAGGCAAAGCAATTCCCAGGAGGAGAAGGTGGCAGATACAAAGCCAAGGGGGAGAAATATCATTCAGAGTCCACAATGGGAGTGGAGACCTGGCTAAGCACTGCTTCCCTGGAGCACTTCCCAAAGAGAGGGCACAGTTCAGTGCACGTTATGCTGACAGACCTAATTCCCCTGCATGTTTGCTCCGTTATCTTAAGAATTACTGAGAGGATCCATCATCCAGAGACATCTTTCAAACACAGACAAAATCCTTTACACTTCCTGCAGGCTGCATTCAGCCAGTATACACAGTTGTGAAGCTATAACCTCTCCTTTGCTAACCAGCACTAATTCTATGTAGAAGCCCAGCATGAAATCCCCATACAAACATATCTAGCAAGATGCTCTCAAAACCTTTGTTTATTCAAGCTTGATTTTATAATGTTTTGACAGGATCCAGAGGCTGCCATTTGTACCCTTGACCCACCATCAAGAGCATTTACATGTTTTTTATTTGAGATGTAGATTTAATAGCTTTCTATTAGGTCTGTTCTGATGGGGTCTTTGAAAGTCAAACTCCTGCTACTAGCACAGGAAAGGATAGAATGTTTTCCATTATATGCTATCCAAGCCTCTCATCCATACTAGAGTACCTAAGGGTCACCAAATGTCAGCTTGTAACTTCTGTGTGCAACAGGAAGATATTATGCCTATTTTTAGACATGAAACAGGAAGGAGAAAAGTACCTTAACCAACCTGCCAAAGGTGGTATTTGAAATCTACAGATGAGCCATGAGCCTTTTCATACCCTACTGTGTATTCAAGAAATAGCCCATCTTCCTTGTATGACTGTGTTAGTACCTAAAGGGGATTTTTACATAGTATAAAATAGGGTGAAACATTTCCTTCCACTGGAAAGACCCCAAAACCACAACTACACACAAACATCAACTTTTAGTCATTCCAAGAAGCCTTGTTTAGAGGTATTATTTTAGCCATTTACAGGAATAAAACATGTTAAGTCTATGCAATAAGCCAAAATTACATTAATTAAGGAGAAAATCAGCACATAGTGCTCGGTGCCTCAGAATTACAGATAAACCCATTTCAACTTGCAAACTAAATGCTAGAATTAGAGTTTAGTAGAAGCTTTCTGAACTCCTCTGCATCATCCAAAATAGTCTCCCACCCTTCCATTCCTTTTCTTTTACATACAACCTCAAATAACCTTTCTGTGATAACATCCCCAGAGAGCTGCAAATTCTTAATGAAAGCCCAACAAAAAATTGGAACAAATATAACCCAAGATTTCAAATGTAAATTGTAAATAATAACATGCAACACCTTCCCTTCCCCCC